>JANDJZ010000042.1:0-101920 GCA_027943245.1 Acanthamoeba sp. SK_2022b
AGAAGGATCGAGAGCACTAACCCAGCAACACCCCCGCACTCAGCACTCTACCACCAGCAAATAATATGGTCTTTGGTAACGCTTAGCCTACTACTCTTACACCTACCAGGAGTGGAAGCAGCCGGCACCAATGGGGGATCAACTAACACCAACACGGCAATGGCAACAGCCATCACGCTTATCTCACTCAACATCAGGAAAAACTGGCGAGAGATCCCCATGCTATGTCAAGCCATGAAAACTAATAACCGGGACATAGCAGCCCTCCAAGAAGTAGGTAGGTGGAGCGAAGAATATCCCGTTGAGCTAGAAAGAGCAGCAACCAGCCACGGATTCTCGATTCTCTGGAACCTTAAATCTAAACTGGCGACAGTGGCCCACAGGAGATCCAAAGGGACCCGACAACAACCCTATAAAAGCACTCCCACAAGGATCAAGCCAGGAGGCGGGACTGCATACATAATAAAAGAGGAGTTGGTGTGCCGCACCACTATACACAATACCACCAAAACCAATGGAAAAAACATGGCCAGGCTACACCGCCTCTCAATCAGAGGCGCCGGCCAAGACATCAACTTCTACAACATCTATGCACCATCTGGTAATGAAGTAAAAAACAACAAATTCATCAGCGAACACATCCCCCGCATTATACAAAACACTAGCAACAAGACCCCGTTTGCACTAATCGGAGACTGGAACGCAACACTGTCACCAGGCGAAAAATGGACAAACTATGGTAGGACAAGCCGCCAAAAACAATATAGAGCTATCTGGGACCTTGTCAACACAAAAAGAGTCGTTGACATACATCGTGAAATGAACCCACAATGTAATAAACACACCTTCCGACAACTCAAAAAACCCAAAAAAAACAAAACACAGCCGCGCATCACAACCACACGCATAGACTACTGCCTGACCAACAAATACATGAGCAGAAGGGTCACACACACAGACATCCAACCAGCACCTATAAATACAGATCACGACCTGATCAGCGTAACCTTCACCACAGACACTCCCAGACACCAGACCCGCACACCACCCACCCGCCCAGACACCCGACCCACATACAAACTCAACGGAGACAAGGAGAAAGCTGAACTGAAGCACCAACTGGCAGCACTTGCACAACAAAGAAGAGATGCAAGTACAGATCTAACACCCATAAACGTACAGGGCGCCCACAATGAACTCACAAAAGACATAAACATCGCCCTAGACCAAGTGATACCCAAAACCATAGGCAAAGCACCAGTACCATTCTGGAATGCCGCAGACGCTGAATCCAAGAAATACCGCCGTGACATCACAAAAGCTATCAACGCGCTGGCCCACTCGCTCAGACACAGGAGCGCACCAGACCTAGGAGCGGGCACCCGAATAAGACTCTTGGGAGAAGAAATTACAGTACCCACTGTCTACAGCGTCCCACAGATTGAGAAATCAATGACCATGCTTATGGAACGCCGCAAGGCCCTGTCTAAAACAATTAAAAAGAGCCAAAATGAGATGGCCCGCAGCAATGCATGCAGGTTTGCACATAAACTGGTAGAAGCGGGACACTCTCTCCACAGGGACTTCTGGAGACTTCTAGGCACCCAAAAACGAGCCCAACAATGTATCAGAGCGGTTAGGACACCACACAATGGCACTGTACAGTACCATACCGATGAGGACACAATAAAAAACGAATTCGCCAATTGGTGGGGTAGGCTTTTCACAAGCACACCAGACCAACAAGGACCCGAACCCTGGACAGAACACATCCAACAGATCAGTACCAAACATAACATCCTTCTCAACCAAACAATCACTATAGAAGAGGTGAAAAACACAATAAAAGAATTGAAAAACACGACGCCTGGAACAGATGGGATACCTGCAGCAGCCCTCAAAGCCCTACCTGATGTGCACATAGAATTACTAGTCCACATATTCAACAGGTGCCTCAGGGGAGAACATATACCTGACAGCTGGAAGGAGGCAGCCATCACCCTCATTTATAAAGAAGGAGACAAGGCACACCCTGGAAACTATAGACCCATCACACTCCTACAAGTCCAGTACAAACTCTACACAAGCATCCTCACAAACAGACTGTACAAAGCCTTCAACAAAACAGTACTCAGCAAGCTCCAGAACGGTTTTAGACCAGGCCACTCCAGCCAAAACTGTATTAGAGCACTCACAGATGCCATAGAGGACAGCCACCAACGCAATAAAGAGATACACCTAGCCTACATAGACCTCAGTAAAGCATATGACAGCGTTTCACATAATGCCCTACTCAAGGTACTAGCACTGCACGGAGTCAATGACAGCTTCATCAAAGCAATCAAAAATATTTACCTCAACAGCACTGTACAACTGAAGATCAACAACACGCTCACAAAAAAAATACCATACTCTAAAGGGGTCCGCCAAGGAGATGGCCTCTCACCCCTACTGTTCATCATCTTCCTCAACCCACTGCTAAAATGGATAGAAGAAGATCAAAGAGCAGGGTACACCTTTGCCAGCCAATTCAGATTGGCCCTACTGGCATACTGTGATGATATAGTGCTCCTAGGGCGAAACAAGGCAGACATAGACAGCACCTTTGAGAAACTCACACTATACTATGACCACCACAACCTCCAGATTAACACCAACAAGTCAGGCTACACCACAAACGCCCCAGACCAGTCACACAACCTTAAATACCACGACAGCCATATAAGCAAAATTGGACCAGATGAACACTACAAGTACCTAGGAATATGGATCAGCCTGACACTCAACTGGGACAGACAGATAACTGAGACTAAGAATAAGGTAACAGCCTGCCTGGCTATGCTGAAAGGCAAACGCCTACCAGCTGACCTCATGGCCTCAGTACTCAATGCCACGGCCATAGCAGTGGTAGCATATAGCCTACATGCAGTACCCTACAGCAAAGAAACACTACTGCACATCAACAGACAGATGGCTAACGCCTTGAAACAAAAATTGGGACTGGCCAGGCGCTATGACAGCGAACCCATGTTCCTCAAAAAAAGTGAAGGGGGACTAGGACTGCTTGACCTTCACAGCAAAGCCCAATTCATCAACATCAGCAGCACCACAAACATGCTCAACACGAACACAGTTGCAACAGACACTATCCTAGCCAGCATGACCAACCTCCCAAGCCCTAGCAACACCCTGGGGAGGTGGCAGACGGCCCTGCAGACAGCAAGGATCGTACCTGTCATCAACATGGTGGACCCTAACTTCATCCATGTAGGCTGCAACAGCAACAACATGACCATACAGAAACTATACAAGCTGGGGATAACAAGATGGAAGCTCCTACCCCAACAACCCGACCTCCTAAAAAAAAATACTGTGAGATGGTCCACCTGCCCAGTAAAGCCAATGCTGAGGACATTGAGGAGCTGGTCAACAAACTCAAACTCATAGACAAACACAACATCAAGGAACGCACAAACCTACCACCCCCACCACCCACCAACAAGCTGGTACTGGCAGATACAGAAGGCCTGCACCACATCAACTACGCCACCAACACCATGAGAATGTGGACAGATGGAGGATACAAAGATGGCATCTCCACAGCTGCAGTTTATGCAGGCAACCATGCCCACCTCCAAAGAAGAGTATTCATAAAGCATGGCCAGTCGTCCTTCACTGGAGAACTTGTGGCCATACTCATGGCCTTACAAATGGCACCCACCAACATCAACCTGGAAATCATCACAGACTGCACCAGTGCCATCTCTGCCATAGAAAACTTTGGCAAATGGAAAGCCAGCCACCAAGCCAACACTGAAGGCCGCAGCATCATCAGAGCAGCCCTCACACACATCAAACTCAGGAAAAAAGCCAAACTTAACACCCTCTTCACCTACATACCTAGCCACATTGACAGGAAAACTGCCAAATACCAGGAGATCGGTGGCAGTGATCTGGCCAAATGGGAAGGAAAGATCAAAGCCATCAAGGACTGGCATGGTGCAGACTACAGTGACATAGTGGCAGGCAACATAGAAGCAGACCGCCTAGCCACAGAAGCCAGGACCCAACCAACCTCTGTCTACCACTACAACAGCTCTAGTGCACTAGACAGAATGGTGCTCATCAACACAACAGGTGGGCTGGTGGAGTCAGGGCTCAAAGACATCATCAACCTCAACCACACCAACACTATCAAAGCCAAACAAAGTGCACGCAAATCTAGAGGGGAATACCTCCGCGACAAACACACGGACTACACCAGATCTGTAGTACAAGGAGGTAAAGGAGACAGGGGACTCAACCTATGGGCACTTAAAGCTAGATTCAAATCGCAAGCCCCCAATGCTGAACGCATGCACCTGTACTGGGATAGGACTGGCAACAGCAACGTATGGGTAGCCAGAGCCGAGCCGGACGGACCGCAGGCTGAAACCTGGCGCCTCAACAAGAGAGTCTACAGCACACAGGAATGCCACCTGTGCACCAAGGCCGGACCATGCGGGGAAGACACAGCTATACTGATCCAGGAGCCTCCCAGACCAGGACACAAGGACATGCACCACCATGTCTATACGGAATGCCAGGCAACACAACACCTACGAAATACCCGCAATCAGGAAATCGTCGAACGCATCCTCGCAACATCCGAGAACAAGCAAATCCGACCCAACGACATCACCCTATGGTTTGGAGAGGGGCCAATAGAAACACTGGACCCCACTGACCCACGATCGGCGCTCGCTAAATACAACGGGAATATGGGGGCGCTAGGCTTCTGCCCCTTAGCCCTTAAGCAAGCCATGCGCAGGTGGGGTGTCCCCAAGACAGCGGTCGACAACTGCATTAGGGAAGTGCTCCACACAGTATGTCAATACGCTCGGAAAATGTGGCACGTACACAGAGAAGGCGCGATAGCGGTCAGAAAAGCAGCCAACAATACCCGCAAAGGCATAACGTAAAAACCAGGAATTTACCAGGACGCAGGGAGGGGGCCAATCGCCCTAGACCCCAAGTGGGGCTCCTCCCTGTCCGCACCAAAAAAAAAAAAAAAAAAAAAAAAAAAAAAAAGAAAGATGGCCGCAAAGGTGCGCGAGAGCTGAATGAAGGAGGACAAAATGACGAAGGAATGCTGACCTTTCAACGCAGGGAAAGACTGTACTTGATCTCGACAGATACCTGGGCCAGCGCGTCACCGTCAAGTTCTCCGGCGGGCGCGAAGGTGCGCCCCCATCTCCATTTCTAACCCCCCCCCCTCTTCCTTTCTCATCAATTGGTGCCATGCATGCTGCTAGTGACGGGTCTGCTCAAGGGCTACGACACTCTGGTAAATCTCGTGCTCGATGAGACGAAGGAATTTTTGCGAGGTACTACCGCCCATCCATGCGTCACGGCAGATGGCGTGCAGCAGACCAGGTCTGAGCGGTGTATGTGTACACGTGCGTGCAGACCCCACCGACCCGTACAAGCCGTCCGTGCGGACGCGAGGACTGGGCCTGACGGTGTGCAAGGGCAGCTCGGTCATGCTCATCTGTCCCGTCGACGGCACTGAGGAGATCCCCAACCCCTTCCTCAAGAGCGAAGAGGAGATCTGAACCGGCATCTTTCTTTCTCTCTCTCTCTCTCTTCCCCTCCTTCTTTCCCTGTCTCTCCATCATTTCACTTGATCGTACATGAAGCCGCGGCCTCTTCTTCGTCTCTTGCCTTGTCCCGTTTTGTTAACAGTGTTGGCAGCATCCAAAGGTGAAGACCTGCACGCGGTGGTTGGCGCTGTCGGCCACGAAGATGCGGCCCTTGTGGTCCACGGCCACCCCGCGCGGGTGGTCGAAGCAGCCCTCGGCCTGGCCCTCGCGGCCGATCGCGCCCAGGAACCGCCCGTGGCCGTCGAACGCCTGCACGCGGTGGTTGTCCGTCACAAACACCCTCGTCGCGGCCAGCGCGTCCTCGTGTCGGGCGGCCCTGACGACGTCGTCCTCCCCTTCGACCACGACGATGTCGCGCGGGTACTGGAAGCGGCCCTCCCCGCCAAAGGCGCGCTGGAAGCGGCCCTGGCCGTCAAACACCTGCACGCGGTGGTTGTCCGTGTCGGCCACCCACACCAGGCCCTGTCGGCGGTCCACGGCGATGCCGCAGGGCTGCTGCAGCTGTCCCTCCTGGTCGCCGTTGGTGCCAAAGGCCAGCAGGAAGTTGCCCTGCATGTCAAAGGCCTGGACGCGATGGTTGCCCGAGTCGCTCACGAAGACGCGCCCGCGTTGCGCGTCGACGGCCACGCCCCACGGCTGCTGCATCTGGCCGTTGCGCCGGCCCTGCCCCCCGAACGCGCTCTGCAGCTTGCCCTGGTTGTCAAACACCTGCACGCGGTGGTTGTCCCTGTCGGCCACCAGCACCTGCAGCCCTGGCTGCCCCCCGGGCCCCGCTTGCGGCAGTGCCAAAGTGGCGAGGCCCCGCGGGTGGTAGAAGCGACCGAGAGCGGCGCCCTCCCCGCCAAACTTGCCCACGAAGCGGCCCTTGGCGTCAAACACCTGCACGCGGTGGTTGCTGTGGTCGGCCACCACGATGCCTCGGGAGCCCGGCGCGACGGCCACCCCACACGGAGCCAGAAACTGGCCGTCGGCCGAGCCCTTGGTGCCCCACGCGCGCAGGAAGCGGCCGCGGGGCTTGAGGGCCAGCTTGAGGCTGCTCACCTCCTCCTCGAGCGCGCGCATGCGTAGGAGGAAGGGCCGCATGGGCACCAGCGGGCAGGCCTTGAAGTGGGCGTCTAGGTCGCGTCGCGGCAGCACCACCGCGCAGCCGATGTCTGACGACGGGCACTGCATGGGCACGGCTGGGCAGGTTCCCTTGTGAGCCAGCACTTGTGCCGGCGCCACCGCTTGACCACAGCCTTGCCCACACGCTGCACAGGGAGAGGTGAGCCTACTACATTCCCACTGCTCTCGCTGGGGCCGTACGTTTGGGGCAGAGCTGGATGTGTCGGGCGAGGTCGCCTCGCTTTTGCCGACTCTCGCACACAGGGCAGGCCACGAGAAGGGCGTCGAGCGCGTTGGTGACAATGAGCGGGGCGGGTTGGAGGGCGGACATCTGGACACGGCCGCGGCAATTGGGGCATGTGGGCTCCCGAGCGAGCCACTGGACCAGGCACGCGCGGCAGAAGGTCACCCGGCAGCCGGGCTCCACCACGGGGTCGACCAGCGCGTCGCGGCAGACTAGGCACTCGAGACTTTCGTCCACCTCGCCCAAGTAGCGATACCCCGTCCTTCCCTGTACCCACGCAGCCACAAATTATAAGCACGAAGCTGCACTGAAGCAGAAGTGCTGTGACATACCTCCATGGTATCGAGCCTGTTCCTGCGTTTTTTGCTGAATAAATGGTTAAAAAAAAGAAATTAACTTTAATTGGTCGTTGCCATGTAGCGCTGAAAAGGAAAAACAACCTTTCTTATCTTTTCTTTTCTTCCGCCGAAAACAGTTGCCTCTAGAAGTACAAGGGCCCTTGCGTGTGAGGTAATATTCGAGACCACTCACGCGGAGGAGGAGGATGGGAGGAGGGTGAGGAGACGGGCGAAGGAGGGCCTGTCAGAGGGCACGTCGGACCAGCACCGCGCCACAATCTCGAGCAGTCCCAGGGGCACGCCCTCCGGCAGGCTGTGGGGCGACGGCATGGGGAGCTTGTCCCGGTTGTAGCCCGCCAGCGCCACGATCTCCATTCGCTTCTTGCCCTTCCACGGCTTGCGGAGCGTCAGCAGTTCCTGTCACCCATCGAAGGGAGATTGTAAGGTGGCGGTCTAGGCAACTTCAGGTGGCGCAGCGCGTGTACCCAGAGAACGTTGCCGTAGCTGAAGACGTCGCACTTTTGGTCGTAGGGCTCCTGTCGCAGGCATTCGGGGGCCATGTAGGAGGGCGTGCCGGCGAACGACTCCTGGGCGCCCTCCCGCAGGTCCTCGTCCTTTGTCTGCATGAATCCCACGTCGCCGATTTTCACCGACAAGTGGTGGTCCAGTAGAATGTTGGCCGGCTGCACCCAGAGCAGGGCAAGAAGGAAGGGGAGAGTTACGAGTATGAGTATGACGTTTCTCCCTGTATAGAGGGACAAGCTGTCCAAAGAAACGTGGATGAAGGGGCAAGACCTTGAGATCTCGGTGGATGAGCGGCGGGTCCATCATGTGCAGGAAGTTCATCCCCTTGGCGATCTCCCTCGCCAGCTGAAGCAGTAACTGCGCTGGGATCCTACGCGGGCAAAAAATATTAAAAATAATTATAAAAAGAGGTGAAAAATGATAAAGAACGAAGGGGGGGAGAGAGAGAGAGTACTTGGCCTCTCCTCGTCGAGTGGCTTTGAGGAGGTGGGCCAGCGTGTTGTTGCTCATGAGCTCCATGACGATCGACATGTGCGGGTACTCCACACACACGCCCATCAACTGCACGACATGATAGTGGCGCAGCTTACTGCGTCCCGCACACCCACCACGCACGTGAGATCAAACCTTAGCAGCTAATGGAGAGGGGGGGGGGTGGCAAGCAGTAGCACGAAACCTGAGGAAGAGGGACTCCTGCTGGAACTGAAGGCGGAAGGTGTCGTCGTCCCGCTGGTTCTTGATGACCTTGACCGCCACGTAGTCGCCGCGCCAATCGGCTTTGTACACGTCAGCAAAGGCACCGCTCCCCAAGAGCTCGCCCAGCTTCATCTCCTCCCACTTGATCACCTGCACAGCTGCCGATATGGCCGCCACTATTTGTGTGCATTACACATGTTGAGTCTCAATGAATGCTTGGGTTGGTGAGGCGACGATGGATGGAAGCGAACCTCGGTGCTTTTCTTCGGCTTCGACGAGAGCGCGTTCGCGGTTGACCAGCTTCTCCTTCTGTTTGTCGATCCGTTTCTCCAGCTTGAGCAGCTCCTTCTCGCGCATCCCCACCCACCCCTCCTTCGAATTGACTGCGCACACAACCAAAAGAATGTCAGTAATGTGCGTGTGCATCGCCGCGACCTCCATCCACGTGGGAGCGAGGGGGGCGTACTGCGCTGCTCGGCTTCGGTGAGTTCCTGCTCCTTGAGGTAGAGCTCCTTTTCCTTGAGCGTGAGCCCATCCCGCAGGTCGTCGAGCTCGCGCTCGCGCTGGTCGAGGTCCACTCGCTTGGTGCGCCGCTCCTCCGTTTCCTCGGGGGCGGGCTCGCCGCGCGGCGATCGCTCCGACGCCACCGACGGCCGACGAAGCGTGCCATTGCTCGTCTTGGCCCCCGCGTTGTTGATCAGCGCCGCCGAGCTTGACGTTGGCTCCGCCGCCTGCACCATTCTCGCGTGAGCATGCCATGCATTCCACGGCCACACACAAGCACAGCAACAACCAACCAACAGCAACCGACCTTGAAGCCAAACCAGGAGAGTCGGCTGCTGGGTCCCTTCTCCTTGTCCTTGGCCTCCTTCAGCAGCTTCACGACCGCCCGGCTCTTGGCAATGTCGCCTGTGCATGGCCATTCATCATCGACATCGAGACCAGTGTTATCACTCGCTCGTTTGTGCGTGGCGTAGCGTGTGTGGTTGGAGTGTGGGAGCAAAGCCTACCGGGCAGCTTGCCCTTGTTGTTCTTGAGGGAGGGGCTGGCGCCGCGTTCAATGAGCGCGCGGGTGACGTCGGTCTTGGAGCTGTGCGCGGCGTAGTGCAGCGGCGTCCATCCCATGCTGTCCTTGGCGTTGACCTTGGCCTCGTGCTTGAGCAGCCACGACACGCTGTGTTGCTTGTCATTGATGATCGCCCTGCACCGTGTACGCACAACGTAACGCAACGCAAGCGTGTGCGCGTGAGAAGCGGAACGAAAGCAACAGTGTATGGAGTGTGGCGAGGGCGGAAGCACCAATGGAGCGGAGTGTAGCCGTTGGTCTCGTCGTGGCAATCGATAGACGCGCCTCGCGTCCACAAGTACTCGAGCTTCTTCAGATCCTGGCTGAAGGTGGCCTCCATCATTTCTGATTCGTAAAAGAAGAAAAAAGTCACATTAAAAAAGTAATAAATGCTACCTATGAGAAGCCGTAGCACAAAAACGGTTTTTGTAGCCAAAATAGAATAAAAATAAATAGAAAATAGACCGTGGACACCGCGAATAATTGGTGTGCTGAGGGTGACTTGCCTTGGGTGGTGACGACGTCGCTGAGGGCACCCTTCTCTCTCTGCTTCCTCATCAACGCGTTGGCTGCGGCCGACGAGGAAGACGAAGAAGAGGAGGATGAAGCGGTCGGGGCCTCTTTGCTCGAAGGCGTCGCAGCAGCGTTGCGCGGGGAGACAGGGGACGACGAGCTTGAGATGGTAGCTCGGCGTCCCATCTCGTCCTGCCCCGGCGACTCTCCTTTCTTTTTGTTCTTCTGCTCCTTCTCCTCGTGAGCTACCCTCCTGGGAGCTCTGGGCGACAACCCGATCTTGTCAATCTTTTCCTTCTCTTCATCTTCGCTACTCCCGCGCAAGCTCTTGCCGGCTCGTCGGTGGCGGTTGTTGTCCTCGCGGTCGCTGGAGCTCTGTCGCTTTAGTTCTTTGCCTCCCTCGGAAGCCTTGGTTTTTCGTTCTTTACCAGCAGCCCCCTCCCCCACTTTGTCCTTCTGCGATGCCTTCTCGGGAGCCGACGACCTCATCGTGCCGCTGCTGTTGGTCTTCTTGGTTTCCTTCTTTCGTTGCTTGTCGGTGCCGGAGCTGGCCGACGTGAGGCTCACCTGTGCCCCTATCCTCCCCCCGCTTTTCTTTTCTTCCACCGCAGCCTCGTCGACTACGTTGTTGTATCCCTCCTCTCCCTTCCTGCCTTCGTTTTCGTTCTTTCCTTCACTTCCTCGCTTTCGCTCTTCTTTGTTCATTTCTTTCTCCGCGTCTTCTTCCTTCTTGCTCTCGTTGTTGGTGGTCACGGCTGTCCTGGAGGAAGAGGTGGACAGGACAACAGGCGTTGGTTCCTCCTTCCGGAGCGTGGTGGGGGTGTCGCCTGCTCGACTTCGTGGCGAGCGCTTCTTCTTGGGGCGGGTCCGCGTCCAGTCCTCGGCCTGCTTGGATACCTTGGCCGGTTGGTCGCCCTCCCACCCTGGCGCCCTCACTTCCACCTCCACTTCCATTTCTGTTTGGTTTTATTCAGTTATGTGCAAACGCCTGGTCCGTTCGCCAACAAGCTTCTGTGCCGCTCAGTTCGTTCTGTGTCCTCCCACCAGTGACTCCTTGCTGCCTCGTTCCCCTTTGCGTTATGAATTGCCTGTGTTGTTGCAAACTATTTCAATCATTCACTTCATTTCCATTTCACGGCCATCCCACCAATCATAAGGTCGCGACTAACGTGCCTTTGTACAAATACAGCACACAGCGGAGGGTGTAGGGTGGCCTGAGGCAAACAAAAAGTAATCCATTCTCCAGTTGTTGGTCCTTGCCTTGGTCTTGAAGAGACACCAGAGCGTAGGCTGGTGGGTGGGTGGGTGTGGTGCGTTCTTGGGCAGCCATTTTAAATGAAGCCCACCAATGGGAATACGCACACCAGGTGGTCAGCCAACCAGCGCGTAGGACACAGCAAACAGTACCAACAGGGGCATGTCGGCCTTTCCCTTCGCGCAGCTGCAAACCTTCCCTCCCTTCCAGCCAAGCTCAGAGTCGCTGGTGGTCTGCTGTGTCCTCCGGGAGTCCTCTGTTACCACCTGCTCAGGGCTCCAGACAACCAAAGCTCGAAGCAACTAAAGTCAAGTCCCACAAGGTAACAATCGTACAGCGGCTGGCGAGACGTCTTCAGTCTTCACTTAAACTTAGCCTCCATCTTTCGCGTCACCAGAATTCAACTACAACCTTTGAAATCGCGAATCGATTAATCTCTAAAGATCGAAAGTAAGATGGCGGATGCGACGCCAAAGGAGGAGGAAGGCACGACGACGTGCCTCGTGGAAGCAGAAGCAGAGGAGACCTCCGCAAAGACTGCAACTGTAGCCGAAGAGGCGGAGGGGAGGCCGACGACCACGAAAACGAAGAAGACGAGGGGCGCCAACACCATGCGGCGGAAGAAGAACAAACGAAAGATGAAGGAGCTGGAGGCCCTCCAAAACGGAGCAGAGGCCAAGAGGGCGGACGACCTGAGCCCGAGGCCGGCCGAAAACAACAGCGACGACAAAACATACGATGGGAAGGCGACACAGAGCGAAGATGGAAGCGCAGTTGCTCACGAAGAACAACAGGGAAAGGAGGCGCCTCCCTCGGGTGGTCAGGAAGAGAAAAAGGCGGAGGAAGTGGTCCCAGCCACAACGCCGAACGTTGAAGACAGCGCAGCCAAGGCAAAGGAGAAGGACAGAGAAAAGAACGAAAACGAAGCCGAAGACGGTGAGAAGAAGCCAAAGAAGAAGTCAAAGAAGGAGAAAAAGGACAACGGCTCGCTGTCCCCAAGGACCGCCGAGGCCAGCGCTGCTCTCGGCGAGGGCGAAGATGAGAAGAAGAAAAAGAAGAAAAAGAAGAAGAACAAACCTAAGACGCCCCGTGGCGGTCCGACAACCGACGCAGCCACACCGACGCCAGCACCGAGCAGCGGCGGCGGGAGCGGGATCGGCGCGGTGACTCCGCTGAAGCTCGACGAGACTGTCGACGGAGCCGGAGCGGCCAAGACCAAGCCCAAGGCCAAGAAGAAGGGCGCGCAGACCGAGCGCTCGACGCGGGTGACCAACGATCCCCCGTTGAGCGCCGTGCGCGCGGGGCCGGCCAGGTCGCTGGCCTCGAGCTCGTCCAACTCGGCCGGCAACGCCCCGCCCTCTCCCTCGACCGGCGTCAAATTCGCGCAGCGCCTCTCCGTACGCCGCTCCCAAAACTGACCCAACGTTGATGTGTCGAACCGGTGTCGCGTGGCGCCGTTTGGCTGACTGTGTTTGCAACCGCATTCCAGTTGGCCAACGTGATTCCCAAGCTCAGCACGCTGCCGTTCGAGAAGAAGCCGCGCGTCTTCAACTCCAACACCTACACCCAGTCCTTCAGCGGTACCGTATCACTCACACATTTGATCACTCGCATCATCATCAACGTTGCTTTGCACTGTGATACTTGCTTGTGCTCTGCTCCTTTTAAATATATAAATAAATAATATCTTGTTTCATTTCTAATATAAAGGTAAGACGCTGGTCAAGTGGATGCTGGAGGCCGGCACGGGCGTGAGGATGGACCTCGAGGCGATGATCCTGGGCGAGCTCATGCTCAACGCCGGCGTCATCGTCCCGCTCTCCCGCAAGGTCGAGTTCTCGGCCTCGGGCAAGGACTTCTATGCACTCACCGTACGCTGCAGCCTCACACAGCCGTGCACTTTGTGCCAATATGGGTGACTGCGTGTTGCCCGCTAATGCATGATATGTCCAGGAGGGCTATTCGGAGTACGCGCGGCCACGTGGGCTGTCGGCGAGCGGTCCGCCCAGCGGGCTGATCGGCGGCTCTATGATCGGCGGACGCGCCGTATCGAACGACGACACGAAGCGCCTAACTCGGCGCAGTTCGGTCATGCTCACCTTCCGCTCCATCTCCATGCGAGGTCTCAACCACCTCACCGGCTTCGCCAAGGAAAAGGACAAGAAGGATGACGAACAGGAGCAGCTGAACCTGGTCTACGGCAAATCACTCGAAGAGGTCATGGCCCTCCAGATGGTGCGCCCTCTCCTTCTCTTTACTCACTCTCCCTCCGAGGTCTCAATGTTTCTTATCGCTACGCAGCAATCCCATCCCGATGAGAAGGTGCCTATCATTCTCAAGACGCTCACCAAGGCGATCATCGACACGCAAGGTACTGCGCGCCGCAATGGACATTGAGAGGGGGGGGGAGGCGATCTGAGGCCTGTGGCTCACTCGTCGTGGTGCAGGGCACAAGACCGAGGGCATCTTCCGCGTCCCGGGCAAGAACGATGAGATCTCGCGCCTCAAGGCCCAGTTCAACAAGGTAAGAGTCGCTTCTCCCCTCCACTCGGTTTCGGCAATGTGTCGCGCTCATTCCTATGGGTTGGTTGCATTTGTGCAGATGGACTACACAATCACGTCCGACGACCCGAACGATCTCGGCGGCTGCCTCAAGATGTGGTTCAGGGAGCTGAAGGACCCGCTCATCCCCAACGACATCTAGTACGACCCTTCCTCCCCATTCATTGTCGTCTGCTATCGGCTATCATTATTTTTCTTTTTTTCTTTTTATTATTATTATTATTATTACTCATCGTTTGTTTACTCGTCTCACCCTTGGTCTCTCTCTCGCTACACGACGGTGGCACAACGAAGCGACGACTGCGTGCTTGTTGCCAACAACCCCGCCGATTGCCTGGAGATGGTCAACACGCGGGTGCCCGAGCTCAACAAGACTGTAATTTACTTCCTCCTGGGCTTCCTCCAGGAGATGAGCCGCCACGCCGGCATCACACGGATGGGATCGGCCAACCTCGGCATGGTAACCCCTCCCCCAACTCCCCTCGTCTCCACGTCCAGCGTGTGGGCCTCGCCAGCTCCCTTTTCGCCATGTTGATGATGGTGTTGCCGTTCATAGGTGTTTGCGCCGGGGCTGCTGCGTTGCGAGGACGTGATGAAGATGATGACCAACACCGCCCACGAGGGCGCGTTTGTAAAGAACCTCATCGAGCACTATCGACCTGCACCAGAGACCAACTGAAGAGGAGAGCCAGACGAAAGAGAGGAGGAGAGAGAAGGGCTGTACAACTACTACTCCTGATTACCAGTAAAGCAGAGCAAAGTAAGAAGAGGAGAGGAGAGGAGCAAACGGCGATCAGTGCTTGAGTCGTCGCAGAGGTTCGATGAAGGCCTGGCGGTTCCTGAAGGCGGCAATGGCTATGACGAGGAGGATGACGCCAAGGATAGCTCCACCGACCACGCCCACGATGATGGCCACAAAGGTGCCACCCGAGATGAGGCCGTTGTAAGATAGATCGAGCTCCACCGGTGGGTCGGCAACGAAGACGGCGCCCGACATGCCCGAGAGAGCCTCCGCCCCGAGGTTCTCGCAGTAGTAGGGATAAAGGCCCGCAGCGGTGAAGGTAATGTTAAACGTCCATGAAGCGGCGCTCGAATTACCATCGCCATTCTGGCCAGCAACGATGTAAGAGTCGGCCCCGCTTGTCGTGTTGACAAAGCAGCCCTCGGCGCATCTAAAAAGTTGTGCATCAGAAACGACGTTGTGGGGCGAAGATCCGCCGGCTTGATTTGTCCACACCACAGTGTCGCCCGTGGTGATGTAGAGGAGGCCTGGCACGAAGGTGTTCGACGTCGTGACATTGATTTGGTAGACGGACGCCGATACACAGGCCGTCGCCAACAGAATGCACACCAGGACTGCAGCAACTCTCAATTAACAGGAGGATCGCATTCAATAAATCTGGCACACAAACGTACCGCAGGGGGTGTAGGTGCGAATCATCTTGGAGTTGGAATTGGAAGAAGCATTCACAGGCAGGCTACGTGCACATCTCGGGCCGCCTTGCGGTTGGCCCGCGGATGGCTCTGCCGGCACTTTTGGTCAGAGCAGGCCCAACCTTCTTTACATTCTTGGCTCGTCCCTTTCGCGCTGTTGGCACGCAACTTGCGGACTGTTTGCCTGTTTCCTTTCCAGCATCGGATCCCTGATGACCCCACAGGAAGCAGGGGGCGCGCCATCGTGAAACGTCTAAAGAGAATCTGGTTTATGTACGGGGAAAGACGGGACAGGGCTGCCACTCATTCCAGCTGGTCTACCTGAACGGCTCCGCCGAGGCGGGCAGTGCGGCGCAGCGAGCTGCGCGTGTCAAACAGTGTTCGCTCTGCGCTCCGCGTGGGCGGTCTCGTGTCGTGCGCCTGCCAGAGGCCCAGAGCTTGACTCTCCCTGAGCTTTTCCCAGTTTTGGATGAGCCATCATGGAGGATCCACAGAAGTGAGGTTTACCGGGCCTGCCATCAACCCGGCTCTCTCGGCTTGGGCGCTTTCACAGGCCTTTCGGGCTGGGCTCCTCGAAGTGTCGGCCGCCTTCCGCGTCTCCGGTCACTTTTTCCTTCTTCTTCGGTAGGCTTGATGGACGATTATGACACGCCCCGTTGAAAAGGGCGCATGCCTCAGCGTGGGGCAATGCCTTCAGCTTACCTTTCGCGGCAACCCAAGCCACTCCACCGCACACCCGCCCCGCCGTCCACACCTTCGGTCGCTCAACTAGCCATCGTACGTCGTAGTCGTTGCTACCGAGGCAAACAAGAGCAGGTAGAAGGAACCGCCAGCAGACATCGGCCAGTCTCGCATACAACAACAACATCACTAGCCAGTTGGACCAACCCACACCCACACGGCTCGTCTGTTTGCATACACAACGGCAGAGACTCTCAATAAACCTCGACACGATGGCGACCAACACCACCCACATGCCCACCGCGACCGACCTGGCCCAGCTCTTGTTCTCTCGTTCGGCCCTCACGAGCATCGACCTCGCCCTCGGCGAGGAGCTGCAGAAGGCGGCCATCGCAGCTGCACCGCCCACCACGACCTCGACCCTGCCAGACCAAGATGAGAGGCCACCTGTTGATGCGGTGGTCGTCTCGCCTCGAGTAGCAGAAGAGCTGACGCAAAACGAAGTCATGCAGGCGGTGGCTGAGGTTCTCAGCTTCTCCTTCCCTAAGCCGTCCTCAGGACCGGACGACATCTCAGTCTTCTCAGGCTACATCTACGTCAACGGTGTCCAGCTCACCTGGACGCGACACATCTGCAACCGAGTCGGCGGCAGTCGTATCACGCTCGCCATGCGTGACGAGAAGGACGCGCTGCTGAGCTCCTGCCTCGACGCAAAGACTGTCTTCGCCTTTCAATGATGGATGAAGATTCCTCCTCAACGGCCTAGCGAGACCAGCTTGACCATCGAGAGCTCGATCGTCGACTGACACCTCTTCGCCTCTGCCCACCATCTCGATTCACCTTTGCACAAATACTCTCCACAAATCAACCAACAGCAAAGGAGCAATTATTAACTTGATCAGTAATCCTCCTGCGCTTGTATTAAATGCATGATCAATCCTTTACATAAACGCCTGTATAAGTCTACGTGATCACACTCTGCCTTAGGCATTACCAAGAAAGAAAGGCTTTGGATTTGAATCCGGAAAACCCTTAGTCTTTTTCGCGCCAAAGTTGCTTGAGCGTTGTGGGTTGGTTGTTGCAACCACACTCGACGATGGACGTGGAGCTGTTGATAAATGAGCTGAGCAGCGAGCCGTGGGGTACCCTTGTTGTGCCAGCAGCGGAGGAATCAGGAGGCGAGTCCTCGTCCTACTTCATAAAATCGAGATTCTCCTCGACGCACTACACATTCCTTGTTACTGATTTGGCTTCGGTCTGGGTCCAATCTTGCGACCGTGCTGATATCAAACGACTTAAACAGGTTTCCTTCATCTCCATCCTTCCTCCTCTCAGATTCCACACAGTCTCACGATGGCGTTGCTTCAAGGAATTCAACCCCTTAGTGGACACCCCGGTGGCGCGCATCCTGCTGCTCGTGAAGCAGTCCCTCGTGGACGTGGCCGTCGGGCGTAGAGAGCACACGGCCCAGGTTAAGCATCAGGTCGAGCTACAGGTACCTGGCACCTTCTCTCTCACTTCCCCCTCCACACCTTTCTGCACTCTCACCCACCTCTCCCCGTCAGGCCGATGGACGGCTCTCGCTCCAATTCTCGACCAAGATCGACTTCTACTGCTTCAAGTGGACCTTTGACTGTGCCCCGCTCTCTGGCGAGGAGCAGCGGATCGCCTTCCTGCGTAGCTCCTTCCTGCATCCCCTTCTCGTGATCACTAGCGAGCTCCAGCAGCAGCTGCGCGAGCTCAAGAGCGTCATCGCCCTCAAGGGTACACGTGGCCTCCCCACGGTCGACTCCTCTGCGCAGCGCATGTCTTACTCATGTAAAATATGTTGTGCGCAGACGCCGAGATCAGCGAGTACAAGTCCAAAGGCATCAAGTTGCACAAAGGTAGGCACCACAGCAGGCCAAGCAGCCCAGCGCCTGCTCTCTGCTTCCAACACTGCGCTGACCAAATGACCGCCCGTGACGTTGGCCCGTGTGTAGCTGTACAGACCGCGCGCTTCGTTCCCGAAGAGTTTGAGGATCGACGGCTCGCCTCTTCCAGCTTCAAGCGCACGCTACATGAGCCCACCTTTTCGTTGGACGACGTCACCAGCAAGATCTACCAGAAGCTCACCGCGCATCACCACGAGGAAGGTAACATCCTCTTGTAAGGCCACACACACACACATACACAACAACACAACAACACAGCCTCCGCCTCTAGCAACGGTCAGGCTCACTCACAGTTGTCGAACGGTTTACCAACCACAGAGGAAAAGAAAGCGCTGAGCCGACAGGCGAGCTGCGCCTCGCTTCCGTTGGCCACATCGCCGTCGACGTGCACACAGCCGTCGACGTTCGATAGCAGCTCGGCGGTATGGCTGCCCCGTGGTCACGCTACAAGCCCCAATTGCTGACGCCACCGGGCAACTTGGGTGTTGGGTGGTGGGGCCAGGCACTGAGCCCGGGCGAGAGCAAGCGCAAGCGAATGCGGCCGGCTACGCAGCCGACGATCGACGCGCCCTCGCTCTCGCTCTCCGAAGCCGCAGATGAGGTCGTGGAGCCGAGCAGCCAGCAGGAACAGCAGTGGTCATCTCCCCAGAGGGTGGTATGTGCAAGATTGCCTCGAGCAACTTCAACATCTAAAGCGCAATCCCCAAGCTCACATCGCGCCTCATCACCATCAGCAGCGGAGGAGCGCTGGGCCGGGGCAGGAGGTGAACCCTCTGAACTACCAGGAGTCGCCCGAAGAGGCCAACCGCAAGGTGGCCCTCCGACAACGACTCGAAGCGCTGGCCAAAAAGAAGGAGGACAAGAAGCAGGTCAAGTCCACCAAGCGCAAGTTCCAGTTCATCTGAGCTCGTCCGCCTCGCTTTGACCAAGATGGCCGCCGTCTGCTGTCTTGGCTCGCCTCGTTGTTCAACGATACACAACGCCTTTCATACTATATAAGAGCCCACACCGCCTCGAGGCTAGCCCCTCCCTCCCCTCTTGTCCTCTCAGTAGGGCATGGTCTCGGCAAAGTTCCAGATCCTGATGAAGCCATTTTCGTCGGCGGAGACCACCTTCTTCTCGTCGAACTGCACGTCCTTCACCGCGCAGTCGTGCCCGTCGAGGCCAAACAGTAACCTATGTGTTGTGTTGTGTTGTGTTGTGTTGTGTTGTGTTGTGTTGTGTTGTGTTGTGTTGTGTTGTGTTGTGTTGTGTGTATGGTTGTTTTTAATTTTGTTGAGTGGTGTCGCGACAGCGCGCGACATCGGAGGGGCGAGCCGTACTGCCTGGTCTTGGTGTTCCACACCTTGACCGTATGGTCGGCGCTGGCCGTCACCAAGCGCTGGCCCTGCAGATGCAACGCGTTGATCCGTCCTGAATCCGCGACCAGAGGCCGCCAGTGTCAGCCGAACGAATAATAATATGAAATAATAATAATAATAATAATAATAATAATTAAAGTAAGCAAAGCCAACCCGTGTTTCGCCCGAACTTGCAGATCTGGTGATACGAGCGGAAGTCCCACAAGCGGACGGTCGTGTCGTAGGAGCCTGAGGCGAGGGTGTTGTCGTCGAACCGCAACGCGCTCACCATGCTCTGCCATGTCACACACCAGTGTGTGTGTGTGTGTGTGTGTGTGTGTGTGTGTGTGTGTGTGTGTGTGTGTGTGTGTGTGTAAGGGGCCATCAGGCTCACGGCGTTGGCGGGGAGCCCAGGCGCCCATCCGGGCGCATACGAACCACGTGGCCAAGGAGGTTGCGGTGGCACTTGCCCGTCCTGAGGTCCCACAGCCTGATGTAGCGATCGGCGTATCCGCAGACCAGCCTGTTGGTCTCGAACTGCATCGCAAGGCAGACCGAGTTGCCTCTGCACAACACACATGCGCACACCACGCACGATCAGCGCTCGAGCACACACAACACACAGACACAGACACAACGATGGGGAGACCAGTGGTGGATGTGCGCACGTGACCGTGTGGACGACCTGGCCGGTGTGCATGTCCCACACGCGCCCAGTGAGATCCCACGAGCGGCTCATGAGGCGGTGACCCTCGAACTGGAGGCACGTGATCTCGCCGCGGTGGCCCGCCAAGGTGGCCACGCACTCCTGGGCGCCCGGCGGGCCACGCCAGATCTTGAGCGAGTTGTCCCGGGACCCGGTGACCAGCAGGTCGCCCTCGAGCTGGAGGCAGGTCACCGACTGCGCGTGCCCGTGCAGCGTCTGCAGCGGCCTGCCGTCGTCGACCGCGCGCACGTAGACCGCGCCGTCGCTCGAGCCCGCCGCGTACCTCTCCTCGTCGAAGCGCACGCACTCGAGCGACTTCCAGCTCCCGGGGCCCGTCTGTAAGACGTCGAGCTTGGTCTGCCACAGCACGCGGCCGTCGAGCCAGTTGCGGCGGGCGACGTACTTGTTCTTCCACGAGCGCCACCCGGCGATCTGCTCCAGGTCGCGCTCGGCCCCGTGGCGGTTGGCCTGCCTGAGCTTTTGCCGGCGGGCTCGCCTGGCGGCGGCGGCGGCGTTGGCGGAGGAGGACGAGGACGAGCTCGAGGAGGGGGTGTGTGCGGCGAGGTCGAGGCTAGGGGAAGCACGCGAGGCGCCGAGGGAGGGGGAGGCCCCCCAGCGTGCCCTGTAGAAGGGCTTCCAGAGGGAGTCGTCCTCGGAGACGTTGTTCCAGTGCTTGCACGTTTGGCTGATGTGGAGGAGGTCCTTCATGTTGAGGTGGGCAAAGATGAGGAGGGCGATCTCGTTGGGGATCAATTGAAACTCTGACGCCCCTGGCGCCCTGCCCGAAGCCGTCAGGCCGCCCCTGCCTTCCACCTCCTCCGGTCCTGACATACAACGTGTTTGGCCGAGTGGATAGAGTTGATTGGACACTTTGTTTTTGTTGGTGCAGGCCACAACCACCAACGTTTACGAGGAGAACCCCACTTACAATACAAGGTCTCCTTGGCGTACAAGCAAGTCAGGGGCACGTTCAGTTCACACCACGACGTCACGCGACACCTTAAGACTAACCAAATATTATAATATTATAAAACAACTAAAAACAACTAAAACTCAATCAAAAGATGGACAGCCAGTCGGTCGGAGTGGTGGCGTGCATAGGGCTGGGGGCGATGGGTGCGCCTCTGGCCCAGCGTCTCCTGTTTGAGGGTTCGGCGCGTGGCTCCGTGTGCCGCCTGGTGCTGTGGGACCGCTTCAACGAGGCGAGCGCCCAGCGCGCTGCCGAGTGGCGCCCGGCTTGTGGGGCGGGCCAAGTCGATGCCGTCAGGTCGCTGGAGGAATTGGGCCGTACGCGACCGCAGTGGGTGGTGACATGCCTCCCCACGTCTGCCGACGTGGCATCGGTGGCCACTGCCCTCGTGCCGCACCTCACTACCACCAGCGACTCTGGCCGTCCTGTCGTGTGGATCGACTGCACTTCGGGTACCGCCCGGGCCACGTCGTGCAGACGACCACGCAACTGCGTAGAAGGCTCGCGGTCTCTGCTCTGCTAACGTGTTTGACGTGGCCAGGCGATCCTCACGCGAGCCGCGCGCTGGCCAAGCGGTTGGCCGAGTCGGGCGTGGAGTTTGTCGACGCCGCGCTTTCCGGTGGACCGCGCGGAGCCGCCGCAGGCACGCTGACCGTGATGGTGGGCGGGACCGAGGACAACGTGGCCTTGGCCAGGCCTGTCATCTCCGCCTTTGGCCGCGAGATCGTCCACGCGGGCGGCGTCGGTGCGTCCTCGGTGTTTGTGCGCAGCCAGCCAAGTCCACGGCTGCTAGCTGACGATTGATACGCGTGCGTGTGTGCTACAAAGGCGCTGGACACGCCGTCAAGGCGGCGAACAATCAGCTGACGGCCACGGGCATTTGGAGCACCGGCGAGATGCTGGTGGCCCTGTCCAAGCTGGGCGTTAACCCCCAAGTGGCTCTCGCAGCCATCAACAAGTCCTCGGGCAGAAGGTTTGTCCAGACCAGCAAGCCTTCAGTCACTCATCCATACTATATATTATTTTTACATTTTGTTCTTATTATTTACTATCTGAATGTACCACTATTACTAATATCATTGTTATGATGATGATGATGTGGTCATCAGTTGGGCGTCGATGCAGCGGTTCCCGGACAACATTCTGACCCGCGGGTTTGACTACGGGTTCCGTCTGTCCCTCCTGCAAAAGGACATCAGGACCGCGTGCAAGATGGCCGCCGGCGTTGGGTACTTACTACTATCTCTGAGCTGTTGCGATGGAGCGCCCTCCTTGGTTTCCTTGACCTTATTCGCTCACGCTCGTGCGCGGTGGTGGTGGATGGCTGGTGGCTGGTGGCCGGTGGGTTAGAGCCTATACGCCTCTCGCGCTGCGGGTCAAGGAGATGTATGAGGCCGCGGCCCATGCGCTTCCGGCGAACGCCGACCACGTCGAAGCGGTCAAGCTGACGGAGCAGCTCAGCCATGCCACCCTCCTGCCCACCTCGCAAGGGGAGAGCGGAGAGGAGGCTCCTCGTTGCCCGGACCTCCGTGCGCTCGGCATGGAGCTGGTCGTCTTTGACTGCGCCGGCACCGTCATCGACGAAGGTCTCCTCCTCCTCCTCCTTCTCCTCACACACACACACACACACACACACACACACACACACACACACACACACACACACACACGCCCATTGACATAGAGATGGGGCAGGGGCGCTGGTGTATGAGATCCTTCAGAGCACGATGAGATCGAACGGCCTCGAGGTGGAGCCCGAGGAGTTTGACAAGTGGCACGGTACCAACAAGCGGGACGTCATCGCTCACTTTGTCAACCGGCAGCACGCCGACGTCGCCGCGGCGGACAAGGAGGCCATGATCCAGCGCATGTTCGATCAGTTCATGGCCGGCATCGAGCAGGCCTACTTTGCCGAAGACCAGAACAACGTGCGCGTGTTCCCCGGCGTGCTCGGCGTCCTGCGCAAGCTGCGTGCCGCCGGCATCAAGGTGGCCCTTAACACGGGTGAGGCCGCCCATCGCTCCTCCTCCTCCTCCTCCTCCTCCATTCGCGAGGCTGCGCTCTGATGGCCTCCCGTGCATGGATCGATAGGCTATCCGCGTGTGGTGGCCGAGCGACTCTTGACGAAGCTCGACCTGTGGTCGGAGGTGGACGAGCTGGTGGTGGCCGACGACGTGGGGTTCGGCCGGCCCTACCCCTACATGATCCACCACCTCATGCGCCGCTTAGCACTCCTCGACGCGCGTCGGGTGGCCAAGGTGGGCGATACGGCGCGGGACGTGCTCGAGGGCAAGAACGCGGGCTGCGGCCTCGTCATCGGTGCGCAGTGAGAAACGAGCAGCGTGCTGTGGTGACCATGGGCTCACATGGTGAGGGGGCGCTCGCGGGTTATGCATGACAGGCGTACTGAGCGGAGCTGATGGGATGGACACGCTGCTCGCGTCGGGCGCCGATGTCATCCTGCCTGGCGTCGCCAACATTGTCGTTGGATGAGGGCCTCTAGCACAACGCAACAGTTTGATCATTGTTTTGTTTTGTTTTGTTTTATTTGGAGCTAAAAATGTGTTACTGGGCAGAGTAGAAACTCGATCAGGGTTCGAGCGAGTCGTACCACCAGATGCGCTGGTGGTACTGGATGAAGGCCAAGGCGAGCAGACCGTTGTGCGCCACTATGGCGATCGCGTATCCGACGTAGGCCTTGTTCTTTCGCAGCACCTTGGCTATGGGCGCCAGGTGGACGTAGACGCTCTTGTACCTGAATCGCAACTACACAGAGAGAAGAGCATCAAGTTGTTAGCGCCACCTCCTTGTGGCGAGTTCATGAGGGCAACGCGCGTGTACCAGAAGATAACCGGTGAGGCCGGCCAAGGTCACAAAGACGCCGTTGCACGCGACGTAGATGACGCTGTGAAGGTAGTCCTTGTCCGACAGTCGGCTCAACTCGCGCCCTATCAAGACCACACATCAATGAGAGAGAAGGGGGGGGAACGCATAACAAAGAGGAGGGAGAAGGTAGGCTTACCCGATTCGTCGGTGAGCGCGATGTAGGGGTCCTCGGAGAAGTTGTAGTATCGATGGTTGGGCCCGTAGCGAAGCACGGTACTGACGAAGAGGTAGAACACGATCGCCGCCAGCTTGCTGACGATTCGCCAGAAGTAGAACCGCGCTTGTCTGCGCAGGTAGCCTGCGTCGGTTCATTGAACGGTGAGCCAGCCAGTCACACGACGAGCCCGAGGGGGGGGGGGTGGCAGTACCGGGGCGATTGTTGGAGTGGCCGCGATCGTCGGGCAGGTCCTCGTTGTTCTCCACGTTCTTGTTGGCTCCCCACTTGCCGGTGAGGACGCCCTTGATCCAGATACGGAACACGAACCACCTGTCGGCGGAGCAGCCCACAAAGCAAAGCAAGAGCGACGGGTGAGACAGAGACTACGGAGAGGGGGGGGGGGGAAGTAGTCGAGAAGGATTGGGCGTACGGATGCGTGAGGAAGATCAAGTTGGCGATGTCGCCGCAGAACTGGAGGGCCCAGATGTACAGGAAGGTCATCGGGTTCTTCACGTTGGGATAGGCCAACGTTTGAAACTGCATCGGCGGGTTGGGGAGAGGGAGAGAGAGGAGGGAGAAAGGTTGGCGAACGAGGGACGACAGCGACTTGTGGTTGTGTGTAGGTGGGGGAAGAGGGCCTGTACCATGTCGGTCATGTTGTTGACCCAGAAGCCGGCGATGAGCATTCCGAGCTCGATCGGGAAGGGATCGGAGAACGACAAGATCGTCTTACGGTTGATGAACGTGAAGATGGCTGTGTGTGTGTGTGTGTGTGTGTGTGTGTGTGTGTGTGTGTGTGCAGATCAGAGGTCGGTGATCATTGCGCGGGCACGGCACACAATTGCAGCTTTGAGGGAGGGGGGAGGCGTACAGAGGCCAAAGGAGAGCACGGGCTGGATGTTGGCGGGCACCTCGCGGAAGAAGATGACGTAGACGCAGAGGGCCGCCAGGTGCACGAAGTTGGCCACGGCGATCTTGATGTACCGCCAGAACAGGCGTTGCCAGCCCTCGACCCTGTTGGAGTCGAACCGCTCCAGCACGTACGCGCCTATGCCACACACGCACGCACGCACGCACGCACGCACGTACAGAGACACACGGAGACAAGGCTCGCGTCGTTGAGAACGCCGCTCTGAGTGAAGTCGACGGTTGAGCCTGCAAGTACCAATGAAGGCGGTAATGTAGGCGATGCCGAACGAGATGAGGCCGATGAACTCGAAGTAGCCAAAGAGCCACACCAAGGGCACGAGGACGAGGATCTCCATGATGTAGGTGACGAAGATCATGGGCACTGCGCGTGCGCGGATAAGAAGGGAGTGAACAAGAAGCTTTGCAGGCGGAAGAGAAAGACGTCGTACAGAAGGCTTTGAATGGATGTGGAGACTCCACGCAGCCAAAGTAGGCAGTGACGCTGAGGTAGCCAATCACCGTCATGATGATCGGGTTGACAAACATCAGCATCGGCCAGCTCCCCTGTTTTGTTTGTGGGAGTAGATTAGATTTCCAGTACATAAGCTCAACTCGATATGAAGCGGAAGAACGCACATGGCGAGTGAAGATCTCGGCGGGGTCGCCCAGCGGCGTTGCTGCGAGGGCTAGAATAATGAGATTGGGCAGGAGTATGACACCAACCCAGAAGGCGAGGCGTCGCAAGAGAAGGATCAGCTGAGATTGGCCACGATCTTCCTCTTCTTCCTTGGCCAACCATTTGTTGAGCATGGCTTCAACATCTTCGTCTTCCGCACGCGAATGGAAGACCGCCTGGTCTAATCGCCGGCCGTGGTGCTCGAGGTACGACAAATCCTTGTATGCGTCGTCGTTGGACGCGAGCAGTGCGTTCCTTTCATCTAATTCTCTGCTTGTGGGAGATCTGTTCTCTTCCAACGGTGGCGCTGGCGTACCAGCACGGCCGTTCTTATGATCCATTACGATTGGTAAAATTGCAGGTAAATCGGCTGCACTTGGGTGGTCGAGGCGCGTAAGGAAGTGTGCCCCACACGGAGGACCGCGAACGCAAGGACGCACGAGCCTCCCTCATCCCTGTTGTTGAAGGAGCAGTCTCGATGAAACGCTTCCATCTCTTCCAGCGAAAAGCGCGCGAAACTCGGCTCGCCCGATTATGATCGCGAGCGGGATTCGAACTCGCCGCCCAGCGTTCTCGGCGAGGCGGTGACGGCTTTTCCACGGAAGGCGGACACTTGTGGGTCTGGCCTGGCCGCGGGTTGGCCATGGAATCCACATCGCATCCTGTCCTGCTTCATCTGCTCCCGGACAGGCCCGGCCTCGTGTCGTACAGGCCCGCACGAGAGTTGGTGGAGGGAATCCGACAGACCGAGTGCCAGTAGTACAACTACACCCACACAAGTGCACACCAATAACACACAAAGTACGGCGCCGACCATCAATACAGCTGTCGAACTACTTCTCCTCTTTCTGTGTTGGGTGTGTGCAGTTGCTTACCTCACCTACCTCCAGTATAGAAGCATGGACGGTAAGTCGAGAAGCAGCAGGCGCAGAGGCAATCGCCGAAAGAGCCGGCGCGCCTCGAAGGCCAGGATCGACGATGCGTTCATCGAGGGAGACGAGGCCGCCCCCGTCAAGGGAGCTCCCATCGACGTCGAGCTTACGCCATCGTCGCCCATGCGCCTCCGGAAGGAGGGCAGCAGCAGCAGCGGCGAAGAGCAGGAATGGTGGGACCAGCTGAGGGCCGAAGGCGAGGGCATGCTCAACCATCGCTCCGACTACTCGGACGAAGGCGAGTCCAGCAGCGGCGAGGAGGAGCGAGAGGTGACAGAGCGCGGGAAGCAGAGAGTAGAACAAGAGAAGATGAGAAAGAAGAAGCTTACGGAAGAGGCCGACCAAGAGGACCTGCGCAGATCCGAGGGCGAGGGCATGCTCTACGACGCGGCCACGCTCGAGGAGGAGCAGACGCCACGACCTGGCAAGTTCGAGACACAAACGGAGAAGCTGGCAGCGGAGAGGGAGGTGAGCGTGGAGAAGACCACGACGGTCATGGCCACGACCACGACTACCACGACCACGACTGAGGAGAGCGTGAACAAGAACGTGAGCGACGCCGACGCTAGGAAGGAGGCGCTGAACAGAGACGAGGAGGACCTGCGCAGATCCGAGGGCGAGGGCATGCTCTACGCTGCGGCCACGCTCGAGGAGGAGCAGACACCCCGACCCGGCAAGTTCGAGACGCAAGCGGAGAAGCTGGTAATGGAGGGGGAGAAGCGAGCAGACCAGCGCGTGGGCCAAGAAGCAAAGAGCGAAAGCGAAGGAAAAGAACGAGGCGAACGCGAACGCGAAAGCGAAGAGAAAGAACGAAGCGAAGGCCAACAACCGCCAAAGCGCGAAAGCGAAGAGGAGGCCTACGAGCGGTTGAAGCGCGAAGCCGAAGAGGAGGAGCGCCAGCGCGTCCTGCAGGAGGAAGAGGAAAATCGGCTGCGGCAAGAGGAGGCCGAAGCCGAGGAGCTCCGCCTGAAGATGGCGCGCGACTGGGAGGAGCTCGAGCGGCAGCGCGCCCAGGCGCAGGAGGAGGAGGAGCGGAAGAGCAGGGAGCGCGTCGAGGAGCTCATGCGAGCCGCCGAGGAGGAGGCCCTGCGCAAGCAGCAGGAGATGAAGAAAGCCCTCAAGCAGCGCGAGGCCCTCGAGAAGGCCAGGCGCGAGAAGGAGATCGACCAGCTGGTCACCCGCCAGAGCCTCGACATCGAGAACAGGCGCGACGAGCTCCGCCGCTCTTCGGCCCAGCGCATGGGCCCGGTCAAGTGGGTCCCCGACGATCTCGTGTCCGCCTGCCAGAGCTGCCAGGAGGCCTTCACCCTCACCAAGCGCAGGGTAATCACCTTGACCTCCCTACCCTGTCTCGTTGGCATTCATCTGATCGTGTGTATGTTGCTTGTGTGCGCGCGCATGCGATGGCGTTGCAGCATCACTGCCGGGCGTGCGGCAAGATCTTCTGTGCCAGGTGCTCGGCCAAGGAATCGCGCGTGCGGTGGTACGAAGAATCGGAGCGCGTGTGCGACACCTGCCACCTCCTCCTAAAGGGTACCACACACACACACACACACACACACACACACACACACACACACACACACACACACAGTGCGCGCGTGCCCCCTCCCTCGAACGAACGGCGTGTCCTTGCCTCTAACATGGGTGGCGCGTGACCAGGCAACTTGGAGCGAAAGGTGGTGCTGATGAGCGGCGCCAACTCGGGGGTGGCGGCCGAGGTGGCCGAGGAGATGGCCAGGCAGGGCGCGACCTTGGCCATCCTCTCGCCTGAGGCCGACGAGGCCTCGGCCCTCGCGCACAGGATCAAGGTACCCCACCGCGCTCTGCTCTCTATATATAGCCAACGACACGAGGTCGGCGTTTGACTTAACGGCGCCACGCCTCCCCGCGCGCGCGTGCGTGCGATTGGATAGAAGGCGACAGGCAACACGGAGGTGATGCCGCTGTGGGCCGATTTCGCCAGCCTGGACACGGTGCACGAGGCCGTCGAGCGCTTCCGCCGGCAGTTTGACCGCATCGACGTGCTCATCAACAACTGCGACGTCGACCCCAGGAACGGGCGGGAGGTGCACGCGCTGACCCACGACGGGTAAGGCACCCTCTCCCCCATTTACACGCCCACTCCCTCTCTCTCTTTTGCATGCCACGTCGCGCTGACGTCAGCAACTTGGCGCGTTGTGGCCACGCAAGGAACGAGAAGCTCTTCTCGCTCAAGTATCTGAGCCACTTCCTGGTGACCTACTCCCTCCTGGACCTGCTCAAGCTCAGCGCTCCGTCGCGCATCATCAACGTGTGCCCCCGGCCAGGTACCACACGCTTCCCCACCCCCACCAGCACGCAAGCAAGAGCTGTCGCTCATCGCATGGGCCCCGTCGTGGCTGTGTGGTTGCGTGTGCGCGCGCAGACAAGCACGTGTACGTCAACTTTGACGATCTCCAGATGGAGAACAGGTGGAGCGACACCCGCGCGACGGAGCAGGCGCGTCTGGCCGTCTACTGTATGACGCGTGAGCTGGGCCTGCGGCTCAAGGGCTCCGGCGTGGCCGTCAACGTGTTGGACCTGGGCCACGTCTACACCTCCGACCAGTCGCTCCTGAGCCGCGCCTGGTGCAACATCAAGGGCGACACCCCCGATCAAGTGGCCAAGTGCGTCATCCCAGCCCCTTCATCATAATCACCCAGCGCTCCCCTTGGTTGAGCAGAGGCTCACTCCTGTCTTGTTGTCGACTGTGCATTCCAGGAATGCCTACCTGTACATGGCAGCCTCTCCGCTGACGCAGGAGGTAAGCCGCGGCTGCTTCCTGCCGGACGGCTCGCCCACGCTCTTCCGCGACCGCGCGCTGGACGACGCCTTCTGCGCGCACTTTTACCGGGCGAGCTACGACCTGATCGCCAAGTGGGTGGCGCGGGACGACCGCGGCATGATGGAGGGCCGCATGATGGAGAGCGCCCTGGCCGAGCGCATTCGCGAGGCCACGCGGGAGCGCGAGGAGATGCGCGAGCAGGAGGAGAACGAGAGGCTCGAGATCGACGTGTCCGACCTCGAAGAGGGAGCCGACGAGCGTAGAAGGAAGGGCAAGAGCAAGATCGTCGACGTCGAGCAGCGGCCACTAGTCGAAGGCGGAGGCGTGGGTCCTGTCGAGCGCAAGGCAACGCACGAAGAGCCGCTCAAGCACGAAGAAGGGGACAGGAGGGGGAGGGTGGCGCCCGTGACCGAGCCGGCTGCAGCGCTTCCGAAGAAGCACGACAAGGCGCCGCTTGCCGGCGATGCCCGAGCGCTCGACGTGCAGTCTTCCCTCGAGCTGTGGTAGGCGCATGTCGTATGATCAAACGACTTTGCGCATCCTATCCTCAGTTACAACCTGCCCTTCATGTAACCGGATGTAGTGAAAAAGAAGCTTGGAAGTGTTTTTGTCTCGCATATCAGGTCCGGCGAGTCGTAGTTCAGCTCCATCATACAGATCCACTCCCCGGTCTCCTTGTCCTGATGGCTGACAATCGCCTCCTACGAATTTCCTGGTGGTGGGTGGTCGTCCGTTTGGACCAAGCTGGCTCAGGGAGCAACATGAAGCATTTACCCTTGCATCTCTCCCGTTCCGAAGGGCCACTTGAAGTGTCTGGCACCAGTTTGTTGGGTCCTTCAGGTAGAGACATTTGGGAACAAGCCTGTCATGGGGGTCTGTATGCATGGCCAACATGCCTCAGAGTACAAGCGTTGTTGCCAAGGTCCGGCAGACAGGTGAAGAGAAGACAGGCTGGAACGAATAGATAGCCATTCAGCCTGCCTCGCACTCCAACATTAAGAGGAACTCCCACATGCAGCCTAACTGGGATTGGCGACATGTTTTGAACTTCTTCTTGACTGAACTTTGTACCAAGATCAAGGCGATGAAAATCGTCCAAAAAAGGTCAGCCGCACTCCATGCCCACAGAGAGCAACGGGAACAATTCGGACATTCTCCCAATATGCACAGCGCAAAGAAGGTGTTGTGACATTGCTAATGTTGACACATAATATATTTATGCTTCAACAAGAATCATGATCATATGACCAAAACTCTAAACGGCGACTGTGCGTCACTTACAGAGGCCTGGTGGCGCCGGTGTTGCCGAGAGTAGAGCCGGTACCAAGGGTGGAGCCAGTGCCAAGGGTGGAGCCAGTGCCAAGGGTGGAGCCAGTGCCGTAGCCCGCAGTGCCAGGCTCGATGCCCTGCTTGAGCATACGACCCTCCTCCTTCTTCATCGGGTTGTGCGTGAGGGAGCCCTGCACCTCCTTGACGGTGCCCTTGATCTTCTGGCCGATGGTGGCGTGGTGAGCGCCGGTCGCGGTGGAGCCGGGCAGGAGGCCCCTCTGGTCGGTGGTGGTCTGGTGCATGAGACCAGTCGAGGCCAGGCGAGGCTGCTCAACCACTGCCGGCATCATCACGTCCCTCTCCTGTGTTGTCATAGATGACCCGAATTGATAACATTTAGCGCAATGTAACTTCTCCTCTTCTTCAAAAAGCAGGGAGAGGTGGTAGGGACACGTACGGCGATGACGTCCTTGCGCTCGGTGGTGACCTCAGTTCTGATGACGGGCTGGATCTGGTGCTCCCTCTCGTGGATGACGGGCTGGATGTGGTGTTCGCGCCTCACCTCCACGGGCCTCTCGACGACGACCTCGCGCTCGACAATGGGCTGGTGCTCGACCACGTTGGTCGGGCCGCGCATCACGGTAGAGTTCAGACCAGTGCCGCCCATGAGCGGAGCGCCAGTGCCAGTGAGGCCGGTGCCGGTGGCGGGCAGGCCGTGGCCGTGCTTGTGGTCATGCTTGAGGGCCTTGTTCTGGTGCTTGAGAGCCTTGCGCTCCTGCTTGGAGAGGTGCTTGTTGTTGCCCATGAGGCCAGAGCCGAGGCCAGAGTTGAGGCCCGAGTTGGGGAGCACGCTGGTGGCCGTGGCGCCGGGAGTGGCCATCATGGGAGCGCCAAGAGGAGCGGCGCCGGTGGGCGCAAGCGTGGAGCCAGGAGTGCCCATCATGGGAGCGCCGAGAGGAGCGGCACCGGTGGGCGCAAGCGTGGAGCCGGGGGTGGACATCCTGGGAGCGGCGCCGGCGTTGGAGAGGATAGGAGTGGTGTTGAGGTTCGACATTGCTGTTGTTGTTGATTGTTGATGTTGTTGGTAGTGTGATGGAGGTCAGCGGCGAGCGGGTTTTATGTTGGGACTAGCGAGTGTGCTTTAATTTGTGATTAGTGGCTCGCTCGGCATCCAACGAAAGTGGACGAACTGAAGAAGCGAAAATTCGGTTGAAACGGAATCACGCGTGGTGAGGCACCTTTTCCTTTCAAGGAGGCCGCTTACCTAACTAGGCAGTGGCCGCGTGGCCACCTAGAGCACGAACAAGCCATAAGTGTGTCAGTGGACAACGCAGTAACTGAATCGAAGTTCCCCAAGACTGACAGTGGTTGTTTCAGTTTGGCCGGGTGAGCAGGCCTTCGTCCGCCCAAGTGTGTCGCGGTAGACGAGCCGGTCACAATTGGCTTGGGGAATGGCTGTTGAGCGATGAGACCAGCTGTCCACGATACGTGTGCAACAGGCAGAGCATTCATAACATAACTTACCGGATAAGGTTTTTGTCATTTTTTTAAGGCAGCTGAGAAATTTCGGTATCGACAGGAGCGTACAGCACGCAAGGGAAGAGAAGGGAAGCAGAAAAGAAGACAAGGATCACACCGATAAGAGGCATGGCGCGGGATCTGCCCACCCGCTCTGTAAGCGCGCCGCTCTTGGCGTGAGCCGCGGCACCTCAGCGCTTGAGGCGCAGGGCGATACCATGGATCAACTCAACCACGGAGTAGCCCCGTGTAGTGAAGGGCAGTGGCAGTATCAGGGTTCATCGGACGGTCATGACGGACTAGACTGGATTTCGTTCGCTTTCGTCCACCCTTTGCTCCTCTTCCCTCGGGTCACGCTTACACGTGCTGCAGCCAGGCTGCAGGTCGACCCAGCCTTTAAATACGCTTCCGCTTGACCACCCAACACCACATAACTAGCACCAATCCAACACTCGACGCAACACCACCACTTTTCTTCTTCACACCAACACTATCATCAACATGTCGCACCATGGCAACGAGCTGGAGACCGGGCTCAAGGGCAACGTCAGCGAGCTGAAGAACGACCTGCACCACACCACCAAGGACGACGCGCATGAGGTCGGGGTCAAGCGAACGCCCACGGGCAAGGCCATCTACACAGAGTCGGTGGCGCCCGTCAGCCACGAGACGCTTCCCGAACGCATCCAGTTCCCCGACATCATGACCCCCGAGGAGCACCTCTCGCGGGCCAAGTACTACCGCGAGGAGGCCGAGAAGTGGAGGCAAAAGTGCTACGGACACGACGATGGCCTCAACGCCAAGAAGCACAACGACCTCATGGGCAAGGCCCACTACCACGAGGGCATGGCCGCGCAGCCCGAGGGGCTCCAGGTTCCCAAGGAGCACCCCAACCCCACCGCCATGCTCGAGGAGGGCGCGCGGGCGCACAAGGGCACCGGCGCTCAGGCCCAAATCTAACAACGTTCTGTGGCATCAACGTCACAACCCCGAGTGTGTGGTGATCGATGAAGCACCACCAAATAAAACAAAACAAAAAACAACTTGATCTCATGGAGAGTGTAGCGGGGTGAGACAAGCAAACAAATCAAAATTTGAGAAAAGGGCGACCCGAAAGAAGGTGAACAACGTTGTTTATAAATAAGTAGAAGAACGACAGGGAGGGGAAGGATGAACAAAGGGCCGTCCCCAGTTACGACTTGAAGTAGTCCTTCAGCTTGTCGCCGATGCCTCCGCTCTTGTCCTCCTCCTTTTGCCACTCCTCCATCAGCTCCTTCTGCTTCGGCGTCAGCTTGCTGCACGAGCGGGAAAGGGCAACACGGAGACGGGTCAGCGTAACAGGCCTCTCACACGAACGCTGACAGTGGAGCGGGAGCTTCGTACGTGGGGATCTCCACCTTGAAGTGGATGTAGTGGTGACCCTTGGTGTTGGGCTGTCCCACCACGGGCACACCCTGGTTCCTCAGCACGCGCTTTTCCTCGGGCTGCGTTCCCGCGGGCACCTTGATCTCAACTTCGGTGCCGGCCAGCGTGGGGACCTTGACGGTGCCGCCCAGAACAGCCTGCGACAGGCTCACGGGGATGTCCGTGTGAACGTTGATGCCGTCGCGCTTGAACACCTTGTCTGGCGACACCTGCAGAGCCCGTCAGTTTCGAAGGTGTGTGTGTGTGTGTGTGTGTGTGTGTGTGTGTGTGTGTGTGTGGTCAAAGGCGATTGAAGCGGAGAATCGTGCGACGTACATGCACGCGAAGGAAGAGGTTGCCGGGCTTGCCGCCCTTGGAGCCAGCGTCGCCCTGGCCCACGAGACGAATGTTGGCCCCGTCGTCCACGCCCGCCGGGATCTTAACTTGGATTTTTCGGTTGCCCGAGATGACTCCCTGTCCCTTGCACGTGGAGCACGGATCCGAGATGATGGTGCCCTCGCCTCCGCACTGTCGGCACTGCGTGGCAATCGGGATGAAGCCGTGGGCGATTTGCTCCTGTGAAGAGGGTTGGGGGGGGGGCACAGAGTGAGCGGTGCATGCTTTGGCCAAGGCGATGGCGGGAAGAGTTGGCCAAGGGGGACGTACGATGCCCTGTCCATTGCATCGAGGGCACTTCTTGGGCTTGGAGCCGGCCGCGGCGCCCGAACCGTGGCAAGTGGGACAAGGCAGCTTGCCCATGTAGGAGACCTCCTTCTCGCAGCCGTTCACGGCCTCGTGGAAGTTGATTCGCAACGGGACCTCCACATCATCGCCCTTGGTCTTGGACCTCTGTTGTATACCAACGAGCAAAGTGGAAGTGTCAACACATGTGTGTGTATGTGTGATGTGTGTGTGTGTGTGTGTGTGTGTGTGTGTGTGTGTGATGTGCGTGAGAGAGAGAGAAAGAGAGGAAGATGTAGAACAAGTGGTGTACCCTGCCGGGACCGGCACCAAAGCCCGAGAAGATGCCCTCGAAGATGTCCCTCATGTCCACAGGGATGTCGTTGGGGTCGAAGCCCTCGAAGCCAGCCGCAGAGCCGTCGAACGCAGACGAACCGAACTGATCGTACTGCCGCCTCTTGTCCTCGTCCTTGAGCACCTGTTGTTTGGTCGATGAATGGAAAGGCGGGGGAGAAACAGTTGAACGGTCAGACCTGCGCACTACGAAGATGAAGATTATGAAAGGCATCGTACGGTGTAGGCAGCGTTAATCTTCTGCAACTTCTCTTCGGCCTTCTTGTCTCCCTTGTTCCTGTCCGGGTGATACTCCATGGCGAGCTTGTAGTACTGCCTCTTGATCTCATCGGCAGTGGCCGTACGCGACACGCCCAAAGTCTCATAGTAGTCTTCCTCCTTGCGGGTCGCTGCATGGAGATTGCGTTAGCGCACCTAAGCTCAAAGAAATGAAGGAGAAAGAAACGAAGGAGGGAGGGCAAAGTACAAGATGTAGCATGGAAATGGCGAATCGTGGCCTGCTTCCAGCCCACAATGAATGAAAGGGGCGTGGAAGAAGTGGCGGTCTTGTTTCCTGTGGATCAATTGCCCTAAAGTTAGTGATCAATTCGACAGAACAAAATGAAGATGCAAGCTGCCTTACCTGCGGTGAATGATGAGACAGTAGAGTGTTTGCGGATACCGCAGTGGGTGTGATTAGAGCAGGAAGAATGGGAGAGGATAGAGGATGATGAAGAGCCCTTAAGGCTCCGGAGAGATGCGGCCAACGAGCGATTCATGCCGTTATTGTGCAAAATCGAGTTGGCTGCAGCCACATTGGATGCGCACTTCGTAGCTCTCATGGTCTAATCGAAATCGCTGCCTCAGGATCCGATATCGCCAAATCGACAGGACTATCTGCGATCGCTGTCAATCGTGCCAAGACGAAAAGAGCACAAAATTCCGGGAAGGTCCCTTAAGGTGGCAGTTACGGTGTGATGACAACCGAAATTCGACGGAGCGTTAGCAAAGCCTGAAACATGTGGAACATGCGCTGCCTGCGGACTCAGCGGCCGGCACGTGGCGGCTGCGTAGCGGCGGGCTTCCTCCCTCGTCGCTGTGGCGTCTTCTTGGGTGGGGGCGAGGCAGTGGCCGTTGGCTCGAGGAGGCCGGTTGGCGACGGTGTGGCGGGCTCGTTCTTCCGTTCGTCGAAGATGCCGTGCGTCCACTTCCCCGAGCGCAGGACGACGCCCTTGGGCGTGATCTCCCGCCCTTGGCCGTGCTTGAGGCCTTCCCGCCACTCGCCCTCGTAGATGGACTTCCTACGTCCTCCTCGATGAAAGACGGTCAGCGTGCCCACGCCATGCTGGAGGCCAGCGCGCCACTCGCCTTCGTACTGTTCCTCGTTGCTGTCGGGCTTGTGCGAGGTCTGCCACCGTTTCTTGCCCTTTCCCTCTACGCGATCATACGCCCACTCCCCTTCGTAGCGATGGTGTGGGCCCTGCATCACGCCCACACCGTGCTTCATGCCATCCTTGAATTGCCCTACTCGCCTTCATCAGCAACACGTGACGTGATAACTTGAAGAAAGAGCTAGGGAGCACCTTCATAGCTGGTTCCTGTCGTTTGATCCGTCTCGCGCCCCTGGCCATGCGGTTTGCCCTGGTACACGTCGCCCTCGTAGGTGCGCCCCTCTGTGGTTGACACGAAGCGTCCACGTCCGTGCGGGACGCCCTCAAACCACTCGCCCACGTACACGTGGTCGGCATTGCAGCCCTTGCCTTGGCCATGAAAGAGGCCGTTCTTGTACTCGCCCTCGTAGAGCATTCCTCCGGCCTCATGCATGTTGAGTTGACGGCCACGCACGAGCTCGCCTTCGACCCAGTCTCCATTGATGGTCGTGCCATCCGGCAGGCGAACGTAGCCCTTGCCGTGTGGCTTGCCGTCCTTCCTGTCTCCTTTGTAGTTCTCCATAATCCAAGCGGACCACCAAGTGTCCACTGACGATGAAGTCGTTGAGTAGCAGCGGCCTCGAGAGGGCGGTGTGATGGCAGCCGGGAGTGGCCGTCTCGAAAGCTGGAGTGCCGTCATGCTCTTCTTGTCTGCTCGAGCGCACGAGGCGAATGTAGAGTTGGGGGGGCGCCACGCCACGTCCTTCAGGTGCTCGCAACGACCACGGAGCGGTGTGCAGCGCAGAACTGGCAGCGTGAGAGGTGGGAAGGCTTTGTAGGGTCGAAATCCATTCACTATGGTCTGGCTGCACCTCATCTTTGTGCTGACTTTCTTTTATGTGCCACGTCACGGACAACCTTACGAGCTCCGCAACAGCTGCGGATCTACGCAAAAATCTCTCGCCTACATCTACAAGAAGCAGACGCAAGGATTTTGTTGCATATGGAGAAGGAGCGCATGGAAATGGGGGAGGAGGATGTGCTTGACCTGGAGCCCAATCTCAAGAATCTCATGGAAAAGGACACCCTCAAGTGGATCTTCGTGGGCGGCAAGGGAGGCGTCGGCAAGACCACCACAAGCTGCAGCGTTGCCATACAGGTTGGTTGCCGCTCTCTCGTCCATTAAGGTGTCATCTTTGATTTTATCATTTACCATTGCCTTTTTTATTCTGGCTCTGCCATAGCTGGCCAAGGTGCGGACGAACGTGTTGATCATCTCCACCGATCCGGCACACAACCTCTCTGATGCTTTCGGCCAGAAGTTTACCGCTGAGCCCACGGTACGCCCTACCTATGTGTGCACACGCTGTGGCCGCTGGGCAAGCAAGCATTCAGACCTGCTAAAACCTGCACGTCCACGACAATGCAGAAAGTGAACGGATTCGACAACCTCTTCGCCATGGTACTGCTCGCCACCCCCACGACCAACGTGTTTGCTGCTCTGATGCCTTCTGCTCACGCTTGCCGTGCCTGGCGTGTTCCGATTGAAGGAAGTGGACCCTCACGTCGAGCCAGAGGAGGTCGAGGGCCTGCTGGGCATCAACGGCATGCCCGGCGGAGCGGGCATCATCCAGGAGCTCACCGGCTCGCTGCCCGGCATCGACGAGGCCATGAGCTTCGCCGAAGTCATGAAGTGCGCCGCTGCCGCCCTCGTACCGCACCCCATGAGACTGACTCACCGCGTGACATCCTCGCATTCACACATGCAGGCTGGTCCAGACCATGGAGTTCTCGGCAATCGTGTTCGACACCGCGCCCACGGGCCACACGCTCCGTCTGCTCTCTTTCCCCACCCTGCTCGAGAAGGGCATCGGTAAGCTCGTGCAGCTCAAGTCGCGCTTCGGCCCGCTCTTTTCCTCTGTACGCTCTCCCCCCCCCATCGCTTCGCATCCGTTCTCTGTATGCGTAGCAAGTCTCCACCTTATCGTTCGACGGCCTTGCCAGATGACCTCGATGCTCGGCCTGCCCGAGGGCGAGGACGCGCTCACGGGCAAGATGGAGAGCACTCGTAAGATCGTCGAGCAGGTCAACACGCAGTTCAAGGATCCCGATATGACTACCTTCGTGTGCGTCTGCATCCCCGAGGTGCGCACTCCCCTTCTCCCTTCTCTCTGCCACCACGCCACACGGCATCGGACGCCTCACGTTCTCTGTCTCCCTGGGGCCTTTTGGTGGCCGCCTGCAGTTCCTTTCGCTGTACGAGACCGAGCGCCTGGTGCAGGAGCTGAACAAATTCGAGATCGACACACAAAACATCGTCATCAACCAAGTGCTCTTCCCCGAGAACCGTACCGCTCCCCATTTCTCTGAAGAAATGGCGATGGCGCCCCCGCAACGCACGCAGGCTGACATGGTGATCGATGTCGCAGGCGACTGCGGACTGTGCACGGCGCGAGCGCGCATGCAGAAGAAGTACATCGACCAGATGTACGACCTGTACGAGGACTTCCACCTCGTCAAGGTGCCGCTCCAGAAGGAGGAGATCCGCGGCATCCCCGCCCTCACCGCCTTCTCCGAGATGCTGCTCAACCCCTTCACCCCTCCTCCGCCCCAGTAGTTGTTCGTCGGTCACCCTGTCTCTCTCCGTCACAAGCCAATCTCTTCCCACCTTCTGTCCCTCCTTCCTTGAACCGCTCCCCACGTCGTCGCGCTCACGTGCCTGTGTCAGGCGTGTCCACTGCCTTTGTGGGCTGGGGGGCAGCAACGACTTTCTTTGGGAGTTCCTGACCAATTTGGGGCATAGTTCTGGTTTCCAGGGCAGGCCACCCGCGAATAAGATAGGTGAGATCGCAGAACGGTCGGAATTCCGACCTCTTTATCCGTTGTGTCTCGGTCGCTTCCATTGGGGAACTTAGCTTCCCTTTCGTCGGATGCGTGGGGCGGGCCTCCCTTTAAAAAGGGCCGACCAAGACGAACATCCTCATCAAAATAACCACTTCAGCAACCTAACACTCAAACCCAGCTCGCTCTAACCCAACTTAAAGCAATGTCGAACCTCAACACCACCCCCATCCTCTCCAACGCCGGCGTCGCTCCCAGGATGTCCCCCGCCGGCTCCACGCTTGCGCCCGGTGCCGCTCCTCTCGGTGCTCCCATGATGGCCACCCCCGGCTCCACGCTTGCGCCCACCGGTGCCGCTCCTCTTGGCGCTCCCATGATGGCCACTCCCGGCGCCACGGCCACCAGCGTGCTCCCCAACTCTGGCCTCAACTCTGGCCTCGGCTCTGGCCTCATGGGCAACAACAAGCACCTCTCCAAGCAGGAGCGCAAGGCTCTCAAGCACCAGAACAAGGCCCTTCACCATGACAGGGACCTCAAGCACCAGCATGGCCTCACTGGCACTGGCGCTCCGCTCATGGGCGGCACTGGTCTTCACTCGACTGTGATGCACGGCCCGACCAACGTGGTCCAGCACCAGCCCATCATTGAGCGCGAGGTCGTCGTCGAGAGGCCCGTGGAGGTGAGGCGCGAGCACCACATCCAGCCGGTCATCCACGAGAGGGAGCACCAGATCCAGCCCATCATCAGAACTGAGGTCACCACCGAGAGGAAGGACCTCGTCACTGTACGTCTCTGCCAGTCTCAGTTTTTTCAAATGCCAAGCTAACCGATTCGGAAATGGAAATACAGGAGAGGGACGTGATGATGCCGGCAGTGGTTGAGCAGCCTCGCCTGGCCTCGACTGGTCTCATGCACCAGACCACCACCGACCAGAGGGGCCTCCTGCCCGGCTCCACCGCGACCGGCGCTCACCACGCCACCATCGGCCAGAAGATCAAGGGCACCGTCAAGGAGGTGCAGGGCACTCTCACGCACAACCCGATGAAGAAGGAGGAGGGTCGTCTGCTCAAGCAGGGCATCGAGCCCGCCGCCGCTGGCCTCGGCACTGGCTCCACTCTCGGCAACACTGGCGCCACCAGGCGCATCTAAACGTGCAAATGCACACACTGCACATTCTCAGGAAAGCGACATAATAGATATGCCGTTTATTATCCCCGCGTTTGCTTTTATGCGTCCACACTAATGACGGTGCTCCGAACACGGACTACCTGCGGCTGGCAAAATCCACGTGCGTGGTCGCAACCGCACTGACTGGAATGCAAGAGAGTGAGATAGTGCCATACAGCCTGCAGCTTTCATCACCTCCACTCACACGCTGACACGTGCTTCTGTCCCAGAGCACAACGTGCCAAAAACCAGGTCAAAATTTCGGTTAACGTCAATGTCACCGGTGCCAAGCTGTCACAGACAGCCCAAATGTTTTTCTTCACATTGTGACAGTCTGCCGTCATTTATATGCACCGATGCCTCAGACAGCACATCACAACATACTATCGCCGATGCAGCTGTTCGTGGACTACGAAAACAAATGCCAGAATTCAGAAGAAAGAAGGCAAAGTTCCTCTCATTGACGCCCTTTCTGGGCAGAGGCAGGATAGAGTGACATTCCCACTTATAGTACACATCTTCTACCAGGCCAACACTCCTCTACAAGCTTTGCCTCCAGAACGTGAGTGGCTTCAGCGACATCCGATCAATTCCAACCAGAAGAACACTCTTGCTTCACGCAGTGCGTCAACTTCGTGGGTGCACTCGTGATGCTGTCACACTCAAGCAGAAGACTGACGCCATGTGCATCGTATGTGGAGGAGACAAGATCTACGAGAAGACAGGGCCCCTGGATTTAGGTAGTGATGGTAAGTTGTCAGCATGCTCAGCCTTTCTTCCCTCATGTACTCACCACATCCTCTTCCACAAGGACGGAGAGCGCCAGTCCCTTCTGGAGTTTGTCTCCATGTAGACCCAGGAAGGAGGGAAAAATGTATAAATGTTTTCTGTTTAAAAAGCAGTCTGCTCTCGTTGGCTGCGTGATCACCCAGGATCTGGAAAGGAGAATCTTGTCTGGAGTTCTGCAACTCCTTTAAAAAGGGCAGTTCCTCCCCATTCCAGTTTTCATCAAACCCCCAACCACCACAACTACCAACTCAACCTCAGCCTTACAAGAACACCCAAAAATGTACGTTTGTCCTACTCATTCTTCCCCTCTGCTGTGCGCTGACCTGCCACTGTGTGGCTTTCTTTCTCCTGCTAGAATGTCAAACCTCAACACCGTTCCCATCCTTTCCAACACTGCCACCCCTGTGACCACTGGCGCCGTCCCTGTCGCTGCTGTCCCCGTGGTGCCCGCAGCCACGGCCACCACCGTTCTTCCTCATAACATTGGAGGCGGCCCTATCTCCAAGGAGGAGATGAAGGCTCTCAAGCACCAGAACAAGGCCCTTCACCATGACCACGGTCACCACGCCCACGGCGTCCCCATCGCCGGGGCTGGCCTGCCCATTGTTGGCAGTGTGAACCCGGCTATCCACGGCCCGACCAACGTGATCGAGCACCAGCCCATCATTGAGCGCGAGGTCGTCGTCGAGAGGCCTGTCGAGGTGAGGCGCGAGCACCACATCCAGCCGGTCATCCACGAGAGGGAGCACCAGATCCAGCCCGTCATCAGGACTGAGGTAACCACCGAGAGGAAGGACCTCGTCACTGTACGTCTCTGCCCCAGTCAGCGTCTAATAATCAAGCGCCCAAGTCTCACAGTTGCTCTGGGCGCAGGAACACAATGTGATGCTGCCCCCTGTGGTTGAGCAGCCCCACATGGCCACCGGGGTCGTCCACGGTACCGGCACCGGCGCTCACCACGCCACCATCGGCCAGAAGATCAAGGGCACTGTCAAGGAGGTGCAGGGCACTCTCACGCACAACCCGATGAAGAAGGAGGAGGGTCGTCTGCTCAAGCAGGGCATCGAGCCCGCCACCGCTGGCCTCGGCTCCACCACCCGCATCTAAGCGCCTTCCGCCAGCTACTTCTCTTAACGACCTGTTTCTTGAAGCATATGCTTCTGAATACACCTCACCCCTTCTCATTCCGTTTCGGCCTTGGGTGATCAACACATCACTTTTCTTTGTCGTCATTGGCGGCATGTTGCGCGAAAAGGCTTGCATGTCGACCATTCAAACGCTACGCGCAGCACCGCTGGCGGCTGCTCCGTTGTTCTGTACCTGCGCCGTATTCACAGCAACGCCAAATGCTCCTGCACCTATTGTGGGCTGCCGTCGCCCTCCTCTTCCTCCGATGGGTACCCATCGGCACACTTAACACAACTGGTGGTGAAGATTTGTTTCTGTTAAATCTGCAAAACAATCGAGTTATGATTTCGTAATAAATCAATCTACCAGGCGTGGCGCGTGGTGGCGGTGAGGCGGACCGGGATGCCGGGTCCATGGCCGTGGCCTGTGGTGGGAAACGCGTTCAGTATCATCCCCCACGCTCTCCACCTCTCCCAGTTCGACTTTGCCACACGCTACGGTCCTGTCATGTGCTACTGGCTCGGGCCCGAGCCCTGGTAACCACGCCACCACGACTAGACTTCAAGGCATGCCCGCCTAAAAGCCTACCTGTTACCCGCGCATAGGGTGTTGCTGTCGAGCGTGGAGAACATCCGCATTGCGTTCCAGGACAAGTTCACCGCCTTCGATCGCGAGTCGACCATCACTCGGCTCTGGCATGACATCGCTGGCGGTACGTATGATCCCGCTCTCGGTCATCCCCCGCTCACGGCTGGCGCGTGCAGGACTCGCCCTGCAGCCAAATGGAGAAGGCCACAAGCGAAGCCGAGACCTCGTGCGCCCCGCTTTCAGGGCATCCAACATCAACAACCTCATTGGTGCATCACCTGCTTCCTCGCACGTCTTACCGTGGCTCTGAGTCTCCTGCTCACATGGGTGTGCGCATGGGCCCGATCAGCCCATGTGGTCGAACGCGGACGACATCTGATGGACACTCTCGAGGGCCACGCTCAGTCGGGTGAACCGCTCGACCTACAGCACGAGTTCCAGAAGCTCACCTTTGACGTCATCGGTAGCGTCACCAGCGTTGCCTTTCTTTTTGATTATTTGCTATTTTATTATTTCTTATTATTATTCTCATCTTATTTCAATATTTTGTTCTTACATTATGCGCGTTCTTTCAGGCGATCTCTCGATGAAGTTCGATTTCAGGACGCAGACCGATGAGACTAGTCCCTACATCCATGCCTTCAACTACTGCATGCAGCACCTCATCTGGCGCTTCATCATTCCCTTCCCCTACTGGCGCTTCTACAAGACCAAGGGTACGCCCCCACCCACATCCACGATCATGTTGTGAAGTGACCCGCCAACTGAACCTCCGCTCTCCCCGAGCGCTGCAGGCGTGCTGGAGTACGAGAAGCACATCGACTTCCTGCGCAGCACGATCCAGGGCGTGATCGAGAAGCGGCGAGCGCAGGGCGTGCGGGAAGACGAACACGACATACTGGCGTTCATGCTCCGTGAAAGCGGCAAGGAGGGCAAGGAGTGGGTTGACAACCACGAAATCATGATGCAGACCATCACCTTCCTTCTCGCCGGTAAATGGCGACCTGTCCCACCGAGCCGCTATGACCTTGCCCGCCCCCATCTCTCACACATACCTGTACACGTATACACACACACACACACACACACACACACACACACACACACACACACACACACACACACACAAAATAGGACACGACACGTCGGCGGTGACGCTGACGTGGTTGTTTTACTTCTTGGCACGAACGCCCTCCGCGCAGCAACGCGTGCGGGACGAGGTCGACGCGGTGCTGGGCGCCGAGACGCCCACGTACCACCACCTGCGGTCCCTCGCCTACATCGACAAGGTGCGGGCCAAGGCGCCGAAGGCTAAACAGTCCCGGCTGGGTTGCAGTGTCGCTGACGACAGCTGCCCCCTGCTTATCAAGGCGATCACCGAGACGCTGCGCATGCGGCCTGCCACGCCAAGCCTGGGGCGCGAGGTGACGGAGGACGTGACGATCGACGATGGGCGGGGCCACCAGTTCACGCTCGCCAAGGGCAGCAAGGTGGGCCTCAGCCTCTACAGCGCCGGCATGTCGCCCGCGAACGGCTGGGCCAATCCCGGTAACGCGCCGCCTCCCCGTCCCGTGTGCGCGCGTTGTTTTCGCTGCCTAAACCAACCGACTTGACTCGGGCGCAGAGGAGTTCGACCCCGAACGGAAGGAGTGGGCGGACGGCAGCAAGGCCTCCTTCTTCTCCTTCGGCCTCGGTCCGCGGGCTTGCATCGGCGAGGACCTCGCGCGCAAGGAAATCAAAACAGGTAAGTAGCCTCCACTCGCATGTCCCGTTCCTCTCCTCTCCTCTCCTCTCTATGGCCGACTGGCGTGCCGGTGATCAAGTGCAACTCACCCGGACATCTCGCGATCGAACGCAGTCACCAGCATGATCCTACAGAAGTACGAACTGCGACTGGTCGACAGCCATCCCGTCGAGATGGAAATGGTACAGTGCGACTCGCGCGCGCGCACCACCACCACCACCACCACCACCACCACCACCACCACCACCACCACCACCACCACCACCACCACCACACGGAGAGAGGGCAGACAGACAGTGTGCAGAACCCACGCTCACAAATCTTCTCAAATCCTAATGGACAGGCTACCACGCTGAAGGCGCGGTACGGTGTGCGGGTGACCGTCCACCGACGTAAGTGACGCAGAGAAAGACAGCGGAAATACAAACGTCGCGCAAAGACCACTGGTCTTGGTTCGTAGCTCAGTGGCAGCGGCGGCCCTGGAACTGGGAGCGGAAGTTTTCCTTGACCCTGGGGATGAGCCTACCGTTGAGCAGGGTCCACGGCTCGATGGTCGACCCGTCCGCGAAGTCGCACGAATTGGAGAGGCCGGCCGACTCCTCCAGCGGCATCCTCGACCAGCCGGTGGTCACACACGCTCCTCCTATGTTACAGGCACACTCGCGTTAGCCGAGACGGAGATGCTGCGGCACCCAGCATCCGGGTGACAGCGCGCGTGTGTGAACGCACCCAGTTCGGGAATAGGCAGCCTGCCCAGGGTCGCGCCCTGGCTGTCGACGCAGTACTGGCTGGCAGGGTTGCCCCAACTGCTCGGCGCACAGTCACCGCCGCAGCACCAGATCAGCCACTGCTAAAGTTTGCGGTCGCGGAGGAAGAGGAGGGAGGAGAGGGGAGGTCAAGAGAGTCTTACCGGCGGCGGTCCCACTTCCAGTCGGGGATGGGGTTGAAGTAGGCGATCTGGGCCAGCGTTATGTAGGGCGCAGCAAGGGTCTCGATCTCGACCCTGGCGTAGACGCCCATGTCACAGTAGGCGCGCTTGCCGCCCAAGCCCACCACCTCGTCACCGTTGACGTAGGAGTACTGTAACATGGAGACGGTGCCCTTCTGCTTCTGGCACCAGTCCAAAGCCGCTTGGGAGATCCCCAACTCAGCAGGGTTGACGGAGACCGCTGAGATCGAGGCACCACCCTTTAGATTGACACCCGAGAGGGAGAGGAAAGGGAAGCTTACTGAGGTTCAAGATCTTGGCCTGGGTCTTGCGAGGGACTTCGACGAAGAGCGAGAGATCACGGGACGGATCGGACCAGAGCGCTTCGTCCTCGGGGATTACGGGTGTCTGGACCTGCGAAGCGAAGGTGGCCTGGCACGTCGAGACGACGCAGCACACCAGAAGAAATGCGAAGACAACGGCCGCGCGCATCCTGTTGTTCAACAACTTTGAGAGGGGAAAAGGGCCTTCGTCGTTGAGCGGGTGCCCTGTTATTGCCGGCAGACCCACGGACCGCCAAACCAAAACCTGGCCTGGCCCACGGCTGCCGTTGCAGTTACGCGCCAGAGAATCTCGAAACAGTTTTAAAACTTGAGTTGCGATTAGGTTTCGAACCCGGTGAACTTAAAAACATATGAATTTTGTACGTGCGCCACGCACAAGGCCCGCTACCCTCTTTGCTCGGCGCACGCCAACGGCACATCACACCTGCTTGCATCTTGCTTGCCCCACAACTTCCTGCTTCCGCACAAGCCTCCTCAACCGAGCGCTGCCACTACGCCTCACGCGACAAGCCCGTAGCACTTCCTCGCGAACAACAAGAGCAGCCATGAGCACCTCAGAACTAAAGGTAACCTTCTCCACGCACTTGCACGCAACTCCTCTGCTCACCCATCGCGCTCTTGTAGTACTTGACGCAAGAAGAAGCCCAGAAGCTCGACGAAGAGCTGATGGGCCCCGTGTGTGGCTTCTCTGTCGACCAGGCACGCCCCCCCCCCTCCCCTGTCCGCCACGCATCCTGCATTTCTGTGAGTGTGTCTTGGGTTGACTCGCTGAAGGTGAGGTGGGACAGTTGATGGAACTGGCGGGACTGAGCTGCGCAACCGCCATCGCCAAGGTCTTCCCTACCCACCGCAACGTGCTGATCATCGCCGGCCCCGGCAACAAATATCCTCTTCCCTCCTCCTCATAACACACATCACACACACCCACACACATCACACACATTACACATTACACGCTGCCAAAGCAAGCGATGTTGTGGTTCCTTAATGATGGATACTGGCGGAGACGGCCTCGTGTGCGCTCGGCATCTGCTGCTCTTTGGCTACCGCCCGGCCATCCACTATCCCAAGCGCACCGACAAGGAAATCTACCGCGTACCGGCCACGCCGCCTCTCTCCCATCCCTTTCATCGTTCCAGCGGCCACGTGCCTCACCTGCGCGCGCGCCTGTGCTGTGTGCGCGTGGGGTGTTCCACAGATCCTGGTGAAGCAGTGCGTCTTTATGGACATCCCCTTCATCGAACAGCTGCCGGAAAACCTGGCCGACTACGACGTGCGTGGCTGACCCCGTGCGCGCAACCGACATGCTCTCTGACCAATGTGTGTGTGTGTGTGTGTGTGTGTGTGTGTGTGTGTGTGTGTGTGTGTGTGTGTGTGTGTGTTGTGTGTGTGTGTTGTGTGTGTGCAGTTGATCGTCGACGCCATCTTTGGGTACAGCTTCAAGCCCGGGTCGGGCGTCAGGCCGCCGTTCGATGACATCTTGAAGGTACTCTCGTCGACTCTCACCACGCCTCGACGCCGCCTCCTCACGATCCAGGCTGGCCACACCTGCAGCGGCTGCGTGAGACCGACGTGCCGATCGCCTCCGTCGACATCCCCTCGGGCTGGGACGTCGAGAAAGGTGCGACCCAGCCCGCATCGCAGGCGTTCCTCTCGAGGCTTGTTTTTGACCGCGTCTCACACGTCGTCGTCATAGGCGACAGCGCCGGCGTGGGCGTCAAGGAGCCTCATCTCTTGGGTGCGTGCTTGCTTGCTTTGAATGTGTGCGCCCGCCATTATGATTGGCGAATGGCGTGGAAGCCGGGAGCGTGTGTCTCACTGCAGTTCGTTTACCCATAACAGTATCGCTGACCGCGCCGAAGCTGTCGGCCCACTCCTTCCGCAACGAGCACTGGCTGGGCGGTCGCTTCGTTCCCCCGTACGCACAAGGCCCCAACCCCCTCCCCCGCCGCCGCAGACCCTGGTAGTCGGTGACCTGATTGGCTGCCACAGATCGCTGGAGAAGAAGTACCAGCTCAACCTGCCCCCATATCCGGGGACCGATGTCGTCGTCCGCCTCCCGCCCATCGCCCACTAGGCCCTGCTCCGCTTGCTCTATCAGCGCACTGTGCCCTTCTATCTGGCAGGGTTATCTTTGGAAGAGCGGAGTATAAACTACATTAGGGAACAGCTGAGTAGAGAGCAAAAGGGGAGGGTGCCGAACATGTGAACATGAGCTGGCATGTGACGAACAAGCAAGCATCAAGCAAGAGCTAAAAGGATACGACGCGGTGGATTCCCGGGTGGTCGCCCACCCCAGTCGCCTGGCGCAGCTTAACTTCGCTGTTCGGACGGGAAGCTGTGCTTTCTGCGCAGTATGGCCGTATCCAACTGCGCCACCCATCGCCGATGCTGTCCTCTACTGAGTAAAACCCACAGCGTGTTTCTTAACTCTGCGTGACGGTTCACAAAAAGAGGTGGAGGGCAGTCGTCAGCCTGGATCCACTGCTGAGGGCACTGCTGCCGTGTCCGGGACTGGGAGAGGGCGATGATGGAGCGGAGGACGACGAGCTTACGCCTAGGGTGAGCGACGCCACAAGACCGCCCGAATACGAAGAAGACGCGTCAACGAATTGGACGTCCTCGAGCAGGCCGTACGATGCGTTCTCGGTGTCTGTGTAGATTGAGTCCTCGTCCAGCTGCGTGCGAGTGTCAGGGTTGGTGTTGTAGGGCGAGAGCGAGTTGACCTCGTCGTTGAGTGAGTCGTTGAAGAAGAGTTGGCCTGTGTGAACAATCGTGCCGTTGACATAAACCTGTTCCCCCACCCACGGTTCGAATCAACCAGCCACTGGACAACTAGAACTATCACCAACAAACCTTCAAGTGGATGTGCGTGTCGCGGTTCACGTAGTGACCGGGGAAGATGGTCTGGAAGGTGACCAGGCCGTCAGAATCAGCATACTGGATGCCACGGAGGAAGGTGCTGTTGTCCGTGGTCGGCGACGCGTTGGAGAGGCCGCCTGCGCCAGCGGCTGTGTAGTGGCTGTATATGCCAAGGGCATCGCAGTGCCAGATGAGAACAGAGGCGTTATAGATGGGCGAGCAGTCGCTGACGTTGACGACGGTCAGCTTTAGCGTCAGCGGCACGCCTGCTTTTCCTTCTCTGCCCGACGAATGGATGCACATCAGTGGTGTGTTTTACAAACCACAGTTCAAAACAGGGTGGATATTAGCGTACGTGATATTGGAGCGGACAGTTGTGTTCCAGTAGTAGGGACCCTCGGTCTCTTCGGGTTGGAGCAGGCATGCGCTCTCGGCACGCTTGCATGTGGAGATGTAGCGGGCAACAAACCCAGACTTGGCTGCAGTGCGAGTCACGTCAAGTTCAGGGTCAGTCAAGAGGTCACAGAGGTTACAGAGAACGAGATATCGGTGCGACACATACGAGCGCGATGAGCCTCAACGTAGGTTGACAACATGAGGCATAGCAGAGCCAAGGTCATAAGACATAGCAGAGGGTCAAGTCGCGCCATTATGGCAAGGTTGGTTGCAGATGAGGTTTGGGGTGTTGGCGTTTACTTTTGTCGTATGGGTTGTGGATGAAGAGAGGGAAATGCAGCACCAACTTATCTACCTCACCTGCGGGGTTCTTCCCGTAAGTGGTCCAACTGACGGTTGTGGGCATCACCTCGGCCAGAGGCCCACTCGCCCGCAGGCGTGTTCTTAACATAAAAGGAAAGTCACAAAATTACCCCAAAAAAACTCCAACGAACCCGCCCAATCGGCTGCTCGCCTGGAAGTTTTCAACGTGCCCGCAGGAGTTGTTGTACTCAGATACCACAAGCACCGGCCAATTGGGCATTGGCTACTTCCTGGACGACTCACATGTGAGCACAGCTTCAGATCTCATCTTGTGCATGGGCACGTCGTCGTACTTTTTCGGTTGCTTGCTGGTGGTTTCCTCTTGCTCTAGTTCGGTTCCCTTGGCCTGGAAGTAGAGCCGCTTCACCTCTCGAATACTACCAGATACACGAAGACCGCGAAGGCAAGGACATTCAGTCCTTGTCTCGCCAGGGTTTTGATGAAACGCGGGCAGGAGATTTGGGGGGTACAAGAGGGCGCGTTCATGTTTGTTATCGACCAAATAGGTCACGGAGCTCTTGACCTGCTTGCGCTCGGCGGCCTTGGTGTCGACGGTGATGGAGAAGGCCTGCGGGTCGTCCGCGTAGGTGGTCACCCGCTGCAGATCCGATATCGGGAACGCCCACTACTCGGACCCGCAAAGAAAACAAACGCATGAGCAGCAAACGACGCCACTACCAAAACGCACAGTGTCACGCACACACGCACACGGAGAGGAAGGCTGACCTTGCACTTTTGTGGTTCAATCTTTCGGCCAACTACGCGGGCCTCGAAATTGTACACCTTTTTGTCGGTGAGCACAACGAACCGGATCTGCAGCTTGCCCTTTCTGTTGCGCTTGGTGAGGAACAAGTGGTTCTGGTAGAACTCAGTTGGTGGGATGCTCTCGATCTCGCCTGCCCACGACAAGTCAAGACCATTTTTAAGCCAAGAGGCCGAAAAAAAGCAAAAATTATGAATAAGGCGGCAGGGAGGGCGAGCGTACACTCAAGGTAGGCTTGCCATGTGTCGATGAGATTGGTTCGCAGAACGAGAAATAGCTCATCCTTCTCGTCTGTAGAGCTGCAGATGAAGTCCCTCGGGATCAGGAAGTTCGACGCTGTCTCGCCAGCGCCCCATCCCTTCACCTGCACGAGTGGCTTGGCCGAATGAGAACAGTCAAATACACCGCACACAACCGGCAATGATGAGGCGTGCCTTCTCCTTGGAGGCTTTGCTGTGGGCGGTCACGCTGATCAGGAAGACGCGGACGAGGTTCTTCTCGAGCCTGTGGACCGAATGGATCTCCTTGAAGTCCCATCGTCGCACCTCTGAGCCGCCATTCCCATCACCAGCGGTCACCTCGTAGAGCGCCTGGTCGCTCACCACAACACCAACGCTTTGCTCTGCGTTGGCTTAGTAATGAGCAATTGTCGTTGTGATTTAATAATATCTGTTATTTATATATTATTTATATTTATATTTATATTCTTATTTTATTCATCACCGAACCACGCTATTTCGGTTTATTCATTATTTAATCATTGTGACTTCATGCCAGTGGATAGTACCCTGTCCCTTCCTGCGAACGGTGTGCTGGAGGATGAAGTGTTCGCCTTCGACCACCCCACCGGCCTGTTGCACCGCCTCCCACATGGCTGAGTAATTACAGAGCAATAAAACCAAAAAGAAACGAAAAGAAACCTCACAGGCCAAGACGAAACAGAAGGCGGGCTGGTGGGTATGTAGTGGTTTCTTTATTGTAGAAGGATTGAGGATGGTAGATGAAGTGAAGAACAAGTGGGGGAGGGGAGCAAGAACAAACAGGATGGAGAGTGGTTGCAGGGAGAACGGGCGAGAGACGGAGAGATCGTCTGTCGTCGAGCCGAGGGGTTGGAGGGGGTTGAAAGTTGGTGGGGGTAGTTGTGTAGTGTTGAGATCGAGATCGGAAGATCATGTGAGAGCAGACCAGAGCGAGGGGGTAGCGGTAGCAGTGGTGATGAAGAAGAAGCGAGCAAAGGGACGAAGTTACAGTGGGAGGGTAGATGAATATTCACACTTGCCCGCTCTTACTGGTAGCCAGCGAAACCCTGGGCGAATCCCATCGAGGAGGCGCCGGCAGGGGCTTGAGCGTGCTGCGAGCCCTTGGAGAAGGTCACGCGCAGGTGGTGGTCGTGAAGCTGAGCGTTGTGCGTGTAGAGCAGCGCCTCGATACCCTCCGTGGTGGAGGCCATCTCAACGTGACCCATACGCCTGTCCTTGCTGCATGTAGAAATGCACATTAGATTTATGTACAAAAGATGAATGAACAAAAGATTGTGCAAGTCTTGAAACAGGAGAGGGGGTGGGGCGTACGCGAAGAATCTGAAGGAGAGAACGCGACCGTACTGAGCAAAAAGGTTCTTGATGTCGTCTTCGGAGGCGGTGGCGGGGATGTTGGAGACGTGGAGAACAGAGCCGGGAGGGAAGATGTGCTGGAAGTTCTTGGAACCAGCGACCTTGAAGCGGTGAAGGGGCGAGCCGGTGTAATCTTTAGTGAGGTGGGCGCCCTCGGTGCCCTCGCGCGGCATCGCGATCGTGTTGTGCTTGGAAAAGTTGATCGTGAGGGTGCGGCCGAAGAGGGGGGCCTGGTTGAGGTTGGCCAGCGCAGTCTCGGCCTGCTGGGGAGTGGCGAACTGGACGAGAGCTGTGTCGGTCTTGTTGTACAAAATCTTGACCCGGAGAACATCGCCGTAGACGCCAAAGAGGGTGAAGAGGACGTCGGGCGTCACGCGCTCAGCCTCGAGGCCGTTGACGATGAGGACCGAGGGGCCCATGCCCATCGCCATTCCGACGCCGCCCTGCTTTTGGCCGTAGCCAAAGGCAGCGGGGCTGACGTGGTAGCCGCCGTAGGAGGCATCGGGGAAGAGACCAAGACCGAGGGGGTTGAGGGCTCCTCCGAATTGGCCGACAGCGGGGCCGGCAGCATCACCGGAGGGGAGATTGTTGTTGGTGAAGTCGCGGCTCTTGTCGTTGTTGTACTTGACGTTGAGCGAGGGGAGGTTGGAGTACTGGATGCGGAGGGTGCAGCAGCCGCTGTAAATGTTCTGGCCATCGAGGGCCTGCTTGGCGGCTTGGGCCTGATTCTTGTCGCCCATCTGGATGAGGGCCTGGAAGCCCTTCTTCGAGAAGATGACGATCTTGTGGATGGCGCCGTACTTGGAAAAGACCTGATGGAGGATGTCGATCGTGACAGGATAGACGAGATTGGTTACTGTAACGAGCAGGATGTGATTCGACTGCTCATCGCCAGTGGCCGTGTTCACCGCCTGATGCTGCGAGTATTGGAAGTAGACGGGCTTGCCTCGGATGTTGACCTGGGCCTGCGAGTAGCACTGCACGAGCGCGCTCGCGCTCTGCACATCCTGCATCTGCACGAAGCCCTGGGTCTTGCCCTTGAGCAGCAGCACCTTCTCGACGCGACCGAAGGGGCAAGCGATCGTCACCAGCTCCTGCTCGGTGCAATCCATCGGCAGATTGCGCACATGCAGAACCGATGAGGGGCCAGACGGCGGCTCCGACTTAGGCTTCTTACGCAGGCTCTGCTCGGCACTTCCATCGTAGTTGAACTGGTCCTGAGTTCTTTTGTTTTGAGAAAGGTCGCCAGAGAAGCTTTGATGAGGAAAGGGAGAAAGGAATAAGATCGGCAGAAGAAGGCAGAATCACGGGGAGGGGAAGAGGGAATGAAATGATAGCTGAAAAAAGTGGAAGAGATGGAGAGAAATTATGCTACAGACAGGGCGATGAACGAAAGGGCTGAGGAGTAGTACTCGTTGATCATTTTAGCGAGATTGGGAGATCGAGCGTTGATAGACGAACGGGAAGGTAGAATAAGAGCTAAAGAGGTAGATCGAGCGGAGAAAGATGAGGGGGTCGGTAGAGAGCCGAAGATCGAGCGAAGATGGGAGCTAAGGGGAGGAAGATGGGGACAGCAGCCGAAGGGGGGGACGAAGCAGTGCGGACGCGGGAAAAAAGTAAAAATGTTGTGATTCGATAGGCAGAAAAGTCCGTTACGTTCTTCGGCCATTGGTGCTGGCAATTTCGCCCCCTTTTCCGAAGATAACTTGTGAAAGAAAATGTCTGGAAGAAAAGAAAAAATCGAAAGAAACAAAAAGCCAAGATAATAATAAATAACAAAATATATATTAAAATATTCAGGCTGCGAGATGAGCAAGCGCCGTTGGGACGAGCGGGAGGGGTGGCCACCAAGCGCTGGTGGCAGTGACGGCCATGAGAAGCGCAGGAGCTATTCTCTCATCGTGATTTTTCAAGAGAGCGGGAACACCAACGATCGTCAGCAAAGGCGTGCGACACCCGGCGGAGCAACCATCAAGACAAACCCGACGCTTATGCCAGGGACCGGTATCGCTCCTCCACTTCGTCCTCGTACTCTGCCCCGAAGTCTGTGCCCCGATCAACCGAGGCCGTGCGGCGCGACTGGCGACAGAGGCAGGACGAGGCGTGCCGGCGCGGCCGCCGGCCAGAGCTCGAGCGGTTCCCTCTCCCGCACGAGCCGCCGCACATTCCCAGATGCTCGACCCGCGGCCCGGGCCGGCCGATCGGCCTGCACGCCTATCGCGTCGTCGTCCGCCCGCTCGGCGATGACCGTGGCACGGGCGACAGGCCGACCGTGCTGGTGGACCGCGGTCAAGCGGAGGAGCGCGCCTACGCGTTCGACGGCTTCGCCCTGCTCTCGCATCGACCCATCGAGCTCGACTCGTTGCCTCGCCTCCGCGTGCAGGCGGGGCCGCATCTGGGCGGGCGGCGAGAGGACACCGCCGCCTCCGAGTACCATGCGTGGCTCGAGCCCGAGGGCGAGTTCGACGTCGACCAGCTCCTGCGCGGGGAGGGCGGCGAAGACGGGATCGAAGCGTTGGACTGGTTCCACGCCTTCTTCTTCGAGCACGTCCTGCAGCTCGACAGCTTCCTCAACTACACGCCGCTGCCGCCTCCGTCGTCATCGTCATCGACATCGCGGAGCGCTCCCGACGACGCCTCGACGGGCTGCCGGCGGTTCCACCTCTTTCCCCGGTTCGTGCGTCGCGAGCCGACGACGACGGGCGCAAACCCCGAGGCGCCGCCGGGAGTCCAGCGAGCCACGCTGTTGGGCGCCTGCGACATACGGCGGTGCCTCAAGGAGAGTCGAGTGAGCGCGCTCGAGCTGATCGGGAGCTTGGCCGGCCGGAGCGGGAGGGCCGGTGCGCTCTACACTCGGCCATCGTGTCACACACACACACACACACACACACACACACACACACACACACACACACACACACACACACACAATCACACACACACACACACACACACACACACACACACACACACACACACACACACACACACACACACACACACGGCCCCGCGTCTTGTGCGCTCACACCTCCCCCCCCTCCACTCTGCTGTGAAGACAGGGAGGAGCTAGTCAACGAACGGCTCGTCGATCACGTCATGCTGGTCGTCGACGGCACCGCGTTCCGGGCCGATGAGGTCGCCTTCTCGGAATCCCCAGCCGTTCGCTTCAATTCGCCCACCAAAGGGGTATGCCCGCGACGTCGTCATTAGCTCGCCTCTGCGTGCCTGTGCGATATGGTTGACTGTGTGTGTGTGTGTGTGTGTGTGTGTGTGTGTGTGTGTGTGTGTGTGTGTGTGTGTGTGTGTGTGTGTGAGCACAGCGCCTGTCCTACAGGCGATATTGGGACGAGGAGCTGGGAGTCTCGGTGACGGATGACCAGCCTCTCATCGTCCACCACCAGACCTACACGGGCGATGCTCCGTCCATCACCGTGCGAACTGATTACAAACGATACCGGTTCACCTCCCCTCCCGCTCTCTCCGCATGTGTCTGTGCTGCATGCGCGACTCACCTACGAACCTCCTCCGTGTAGGTCCGATAAGAGAGTGGCGCAGGGCGCCCACTCTGCGGCCGCGGCCGAAGTCACGCCGCTTGCCGGCTTCCACCTGCGCCACGGGCAGTGGCGCCGCCCGCCGCCCGAGGGCCACGCAGCAGACCTCGTTTGCATCGTTCCCGAGCTGTGCGACTGGACCCCGCTCACCGCCCAGATATGCCAGGCACGCCAGCTATTGCGTGCTCGCCCCCGTGTCGTTGTCGCATCACACGATCGTGTCGCTCAGCCGCGCTCTTGTGTGTCTGTGTGCGTGTGGGGGGCGGGGGGCGGGGGCGGGGCGGTTGGCTCCTGCTGGTCTTCAGGTGGGCCTCCTTCTGCCCGGCGTGGTGCATCACATCCGATTGGCGGCCTCTCTGAGCGCGTTCGAGCGGGTCCTCCCCGCGCCCTTTACCGACAAAGAGCTCCTCAAGATGGTCCACTCTCCTCCCTACCATGTTGTGCGTCGCGTCGCGCGCAGACACTCGCTCGCCCCGATCTCTGACGCAAGCACGCGCGCCGCTCTCCTTCGACGGGCACAGGCCGTCACCCATCCGTCGTACACGCAGTTCGTGAACTCTGGCGGCATAGCACATGTTACGAACACGGTCGCGAGCCGGGTGGGTCAGCGCCAGCAGCGTCGTAGGCAGATGGACAGCGCGCGATCGCAGCGCGACGATGGCGGCGGCGACCGTGTGCCGTCCGCTGCCGACGAGGGTGTTGCGCTGCGCAGTGCCATCCAGTGCTGCCCCATCGAACACAACCAGCGCCTCGAATACCTGGGCGACGCCGTCCTCGAGTTCACTTGCAGCGCTTGCCTCTTTGTTCAGGCACCCCCCCCCCTCCTCTCGCACCAGCGTCCTCGCACACATGGAGCGTCTCCGCGTGCTGACGCCAAGCTGGCGCACGCGCATGTGCGTGCGGTGTGTGTGTGTGTGTGTGTGTGTGTGTGTGTGTGTGTGTGTGTGTGTGTGTGTGTGTGTGTGTGTGTGTGTGTGCAGTTGCCGCAACACGCTGAGGGCGCCCTGACGCAGTACCGGGCGGCGCTGGTGAACAACAGGTTCCTGGCCTACCTCGCCCAACAGCTGCGCCTCGACGAGCACCTGTGCTACGCCAGGGTCGCCGATCTGACCCAGAACGGCAAGGACGCGCGGCGGCACATGCTCGCCGACTCCTTCGAGGCGCTCCTGGGTTCGCTCCCGGCCTCTCCACCTCACCAGGCCTGGCCAGTTGCCGTGTGCGCAGTCAAACCGTTGACGGGGGGGGGGGCACACGCAGGGGCGCTGTACCTGGACCAGGGGCTCGAGGCGTGTCGAGAGTTCTTCGCCGACTGCCTGTTCTCGCGGTCCGAGGCCGACCTGCGCCGCATGTGGCTGAGCCCGTGCGTCCATCCGTTGCAGGTGGTGGCCCGCCTTCCCCCCCCACGCCCACCCCCCATATGGGAAAACGGGTCGCTCACACCCTGTAACGCACATCAGGAGGGACCGTCTGACAGGCATCTCCTGGAGACTTCGCCCATCATGAAGGGGTTCACCAAGCTCGAGGAGCAGATGGGCGTCGAGTTCAAGCACATACGTCTGCTCATCCAGGTCCGTTGACTTTTTTATAGTTTTTTTTTCGAAAAAATTAATTGTTTTGTTAGTATATATTTGTTTGATTTATTGTTCTCGGCTTACTTCCAGGCTTTCACGCACTCCTCCCTGACCGACGACTGCGACACGCTCAAGCTGGGCTGCAACCAGCGCCTCGAGTTCCTGGGCGACGCCGTGCTGGAGTACATCGTGACGTCCCACCTCTACGCTCACTACCCCGACCAAAACGAGGGCCAGCTCTCGGTGAGGCCCTCCACCCCGCCACCAACCCATCCACCACGTGATGGCGATGAGCTCACATACGGGCGGTGTACCATCGTTCGCTGCGTCCGATAGCAATACCGAAGCGCGCTTGTGAGCAACCAAGTGCTGGCGTGCATCGGGAACGACCTGGGCTTCCGTCCATACATTCGCTACCTTCCAAGCACCAACCAACAGACCAAGGTCACCGACAGCATTGTCGCCGACTGCGTTGAAGGTCCAGCTGCAGCGCCCCCCACTCGCGCCTTCGAGGCTCGGGGCTCACCAATGCGTGCGTGTGCGGACAGCTTTCATCGGTGCCCTGTTCCTGGACAAGGGCCTCGAGGCCGTACGGGGGTTCGTGGAGGTTGTGTTTCTGCCTCGCCTCAGCGACGTGCTCGCCGCGCAGAGCTACGTCGGCCCCAAGGCGCGCCTGGCCCAGCGCTACCGATCCGCCCCGCCCGTCTACACGTACGCGCTCACCCCCCCCCCCCGAATTGATTGGGGCTCGTACACGTGGCAAGCAACACTCGGAGCGTGGCTGACACTACACGCGGGGTTCGTTTGTGTGTTTTCATTGGGCGCAGAGTGCTGAACGAAACGGGACCGCCGCACATGCGCAAGTACGAGGTGGGGGTCATGGTGCACGGACGTCTCCGGGGCAAAGGCAGCGGCTACTCGCGGGCCAGCGCCGAGCAGAGTACGTCTGTGGCCAGGATGGGGCATACTTACCCCTTCACACAAGGATAGTGGGTTTTTCGAAGTGTTAACCAAGTTGTCTACTGCGCTGTGTAGACGCCGCCAACGCAGCATTGGGCCGAGACAGCTAGTGCCAACCGGGTCTCTCGCCAAGAAGCCGAGCATCAGAAGATCATGAAGCAACTAAACGGAAAAATAAAATGCCACACACGTTCCATTGTAACAAAGATGCAAAAGCGCGTGGCACTTGCGCTTTTTAGGCGTCATCACAACAGTGCGATCCCTCTAAATCCAGGAATGTGGGACTGGAGGACAACGTGGGCGATCGCCAGCACTCGTGCTCCTTGTTGCGCTTGGGGTGCAAGGCTGAGTTGTGATCATCGTTTATCTACACCAACCAAAGGACCAGATGACCAAAGTACAAGCGAGCCGTCCGGACGGGAGGATTCATGAAGAAGAACTCGATGATAGCGATAAAGACGAAGAAGAAGAAGATGAGGCAGAAGGAGAAGAAGAGGTTGATGCGTGATCCACTTTGCTCGAAGCATCGGAAGGTGGCGCGACGGCCAACGATGGTGATGATGACGATGAAGAAGACGAAGAAGAGGAATGTGGAGAAGAGGAAACAGACGCGGACCGCTGTGGCCAGTCCCACTCGAGCGGCCTCACTCGGAACTGGGGTGGTGGGAGCACGACGGCCGACATCGTGGCCGGCAGGGGAGCGGGGATAGAGAAAGACGAAGCAGAGGAGGGGGACTTGAGAGGGGAGCGAAGAGGAGGGAAGGGCAGCGGGATGACGTTCTTGGTGTGGGCGAGCTCGATGAGGAACTCGCGAGGCGGCGGCTGTGTGAAGGAGTAGTTGACGCGCGACTGAATGGCCAGGCGGACGTCGTCGAGGTCGAGCACGGGGGCCTTGCCGGCGTGGTTGGCGTAGATGGCTGCGTCCTCGAGCACCTCGCGCACGTACCTGTGCATGAACTCGAGCAGCTGTGGGATGACCCTGCCCTCGACCTCATCTATCCCCATCGACTTGAGAATCTGCGCGATGATCTTGGCATCGTTGGGAAGATCGCCAGATTTCATCACTTCGTCCATAAGCTGGCTGTGATTGTGTTGATGAGCGCTCCCATTTGCATGGACGGCAGCCTTTCGCTTGGATGCCGCCGCAGTAGATGTCGAAGGCGTGTGGAGAGTCGAAGAGGGTGAAGATGAGGAAAGAGGAAGAGGAGGGGGGAGTGCATTTTTGCCGAGAGTGTTCGATTTCGATGCTGGATCAGGCGCCGCAGAAGAAATGTCGGAAGCCATCTTTGTTGCCGTTCCATTCATGGCTGCCCCAATAAAATCGCATGCGACTTTGGCCGAAATCAACGCTACTTACGATCGCCGTGGGCCGCGTCTCTCAATCAAGCCAATTTTTCCTTTGGCGCCAAGCCGCCAGGGAAAAGAATAGAGAAAAGCAGAACGAAGAGGACACAACATTCAACAGGCAGTGCGAGAGGAGGAAGATGTCCAAGTTCGAATTCGTGTCGCCCGAGGGGCTGCGTATGGATGGCCGACGACCAGGCGAGCTGCGTCGGATTGAAGCCAAAATGGGCGTGGTGAGCAAGGCAGATGGCTCCGCGCTCTTCCGGCAGGGCAACACACAGGTCTTAGCTTCAATTTACGGACCAAGGGAGGTATGCACGCCTTAATCTTAAGTACTTCAGTTCGATTCGTCCTAATCTCTCCCATTTTTTTCAGCCTGAGGAAAAATCGCGGACATTGCACGATCGTGCCATCATACAGTGCGAGTACAGCATCGTACGTGCAGTCTTTGCCTCACCCGCTCCGTCCTGTAGAGCTTGCATATTGGTTGTGAGACCTCATTCTGTCTCTCTGGCTTTAGGCCGGCTTTGCCAGCGGTGAGCGAAAGAGCAAGAAGACAGACAAGTACGTGTTTGCTGTTCTTTTTCCTTGCCTCTTGTTCATCGTGCAAGGGGGCTCATGGGCTTCCCTCTTCTGATATCAGAAAAACGGTCGAGCTGGGGATGCTGATTCGACAGACCTTCGAGTCCGTGGTGATGACCTCCCTCTTCCCTCGCTCTCAGATCGACATCTACATTCAGGTCCTTCAGTCGGATGGCGGTAGGTGTCCAGATCACTTCACGCTTGGCTCCGTCTCGCTGCTACATGCATGTCTTGTCGAGTAGCAGACGAAGTAGCACGAATGACTCACCTTTTGCCTGCGTCTCTTGGTTGCCCAGGCGCGGTGAGCGCGGCGATCAACGCCACTACGCTGGCCATGATAGATGCCGGTGTGCCCATGCGCGACTTCATCACGTCCTGCTCGGCCGCCTTCATCTCTGGCACTCCTCTCCTTGGTACTCTCAGTCGGTTCTTTCCTCTTGTCTCTGCTACCATCGCCAGCTCACCCCTCCCTCCCTACCCCGTAGACCCCAACTTTGTGGAGAACACGGCAGGCGGGCCGGAGCTGATGGTGGCGATCGAGCCCAAGAGCCAGTTGGTGGTGTCGATGGAGATGGAGAGCAAACTGCCCATGGAGATGTACGAACGGGTGGCTAAGCTGGCCATCGACGGCAGCAACCTCATCTACCGAGTGCTCACAGACGAGGTGCGCGACTACACGCTCCAGCTGTACCAGGCCAGATCTGGCATCGGCGCTTGAGGCCGCTATTGCACAAGAACACACACAAAAAGATGCATCTACCATCGAACGCAACGTGCTCGTCGAACGTGTCGCTACGTTTATGTACAGAGACTGCTTGAAAAGTATCAGTCAGGTCAGGCGAAAGATCTTGAGCGTCCTTTCCATGAGACCCTCTGTCGTCTGCTGGACCTTGGTGTCGAGAGCCTCGATCTCTTGCGTCTGCTTCTCCAACTCGCCGCCCATGTCCATGCCCAGCTGGCGCAACCGTTCGATCCTCTCGTCCATTTGGTCGAGGTGTGCGTCAGTCTCTTCCCAGAACCTCTTAGCCTCAGGATCAACGAAGAGGGAGCTGATGGAAGCTGTGCTCGCTGGGGGAGCAGAAGTAGGACGCGACCTGGCGGCAGCGCTTGCTCCAGTTCGCGGTTCGATAGGTCGTGAAGACGACGAGGAAGAGGTGGTGGTGGTTGTTGCGTACGCTGGCCCGGGCGCCGCGATCTTGTTGTAGAGAGCACCGAACCACGATCCCATTCCGCGCAGGAGACGATCGCTCTCTTTCATGTGCCCATCCATGGCGTCCAGACGCTGGCTTGCACGTCGCAACTGCTCGCCCTGTCGATCGAGCTCGACCATCGTGTCCACCCCCGTAGCCAAAGAGTTGTCAAGCATTTGGAGAGATCTCGGAGCCAACAATGCCAAGTATTTGGGACCTTTGGCCCGCTTCGTTTTTTCGGTTGCCAGGTTCAGCCAAAAGAGAAGCAAGAAGCACGTTCAAAAGCGAGAGAAGTGGGGGCTGTGGCTTTTGTTTTACTGGCAAGTAAGCTGGACTTTTTCTGCGGTTCTCGATAGCACATTATCCAGGCATATCGGGAATATGACCATAACTTGTTTTTTCTTGCTCGGGCGATTGGCCGCTGGTTCGCCTCTGTGCAGCGAAGCGGGGGAGAAACGGCACGAGAGAGTGTGCGTCTGCCGCCGTACGAGGAAAAGAGGAGAGCGCGGAGGAAGCAAAGGGGAACCCTACAGCACCACCTGCGCAAAGAGGAACAGCACGCCCAGGCGTCTCCGGAAGCAATACAGACACCGCGATCGCCCCGGTCCATTCTACAATGGTACGTGAGCTCTCCTCCCCTATCCACTCACCACTAGAGAAGAACGAAGCAACAGAGGCCATCTTCCGGTCCTTTTCAGTTCCTTTTAAGTTGTTGTCGTTCCTCGTGGTCCTCTCCGCCTTTAGTGTTCATCAAGTCACCCTGCGCATCACCTTCCACCCAAGAAAAGGGGAAGTGAGGCCTTTACCACCTCAACCCATAAAAAGATACAACAGGCAAGAGCTGAGGTATAGCGTTCGTCTTGGTGGTCCTCAAGCTCACCTCTCCCAAAGATTAATCTCTGGGCCCACTTCATCTTTCCCTTTCCCTCTACCCGCCCCTCCGTTTTCGGGGCCTCTGATCGGAGCTATATGGAATTTAATAGACCAATCGGCAGGCTCGGATAAAACTTAACTAATTAATCTGGTGATCTCCGGAATAGCCTTTTCCTTTTCCGGCGATTTTTAGAGCTTTAACTGAACTTAGCTCATCTCCTTTTGGCTACGTGTCGCCTTTTGGGCCAATCTTCCGCTCCGCCCTGTCACCCGACGCAGTCACGGTTGAAGAAGTATCACCTGCCGCACGATGGCTACAAGTGGCGCTCCGACGGCCGCGACAAGAAGTGGCCCCAGACCACCAAGATCTATTACAAGTGCATCTCTGTCGAAGGTTTGTATCTCGTGGCACGCGCTCTTCCACCATGCGCCAACCCCTGTCGCTCACAGACGTGTGTCCGTTGGTGTCCCTGTAGGCTGCACGGCCAAGCTCCACTTCTTCCCGCACACCAAGGAGATCCAGTATGTCGGCGAGCACAGCCACCCCAAGGCCGGCACCGGCGAGGAGGAAGAGGAGGAGGTCGTCCCCGCTTCCCCCGCCACCGCCACCGTCGTGACCGTCGCCACCTGCTCCGCTGCCATTCCTCCCGAGGTCTACCAGAGGCCCGTCCGTCAGTCCACCCGCCGCCAGAGGAGCTGTACGCGCCTCGCCACAAGCGTCGCTGCCGTGTGTGGTGTGGCTCACGACTTTTTTTGTCGACCTCCAGGCGTGGACGCGATGTCCTATCTCGATGACGAGAGCGAGGACAACGGGGACGAGGAGGACGAAGAGGAGGAGTACGACGACGAGGAGGAGGCCTACGTGCCCAACAACTACCACTCCACCTCCACATCGCCCGCCTCCAGCGACAACGAGTCATCACATGGTACGCCCCGCAACTTCGCGTATATATTTTATATCATATTTTTAATTACCTTGCACAGCCCGCTCGAGAAGCGCTGTGGCACGACCGCGGGCGAGGCCCGAGGAGCAGTTGGTCAACATTGAAGAAGACGTGGCCATCTTCCTCGGCGCCATGCAATCCGAGCAGAAGCAGTACGGCACCTGCCCTCGCCCACCTTGGTTCGCCGCAATCGCTGATGGCAGATCGGGGGCGCAACTTGTTGCAGGGAAGTGAGCCCGACTGCGGTCGCACGAAAGCGGAAAGCCAGCGATGAGGGCAGTCCCTACATGAGCGAGGCCGACGACGATGACGGAGGCCCGCCCAACACCGACAAGTAACGCACGCCACCGCAGCACGCGTACGCCGCACATGATAACTGACGTGTTGGTGTTGGTGTTTGTCCTCCTTTCCAATCGATCAACAGCAAGTGCCCGCACTGCGGCAAGGTGTTCCAGAACCGGAGCACGTTCGTGCACCACTGGCGGGTGGTGGTGCAGAGGGAGCAGCAGCGCGATTGCCCCATCTGCCACGAAATCATCTCCACGTGGTACAACATGAAGCGCCACCTCGGCAACGTTCACAAGTGGTCCACCCAACAGATCGGTGCGTCCATCGCTCCCTTGCTCCAACTGAGCGCCGCTAGCGTGTCGATACTTTTCGTTATTTTCTAAATATTAATATATATTTGTCATATATATATATATTTGTCATATATATATATATTTGTCACAGAGAACGAACGATCACGAATCACGGCGTCGACGTCGCCTCAGCTGGGCGAGCCCCAGCATCTGCAAGTGCCTTCGTCGCAGCAGCAACGGAGAAAGAAGATTAAGGGCGAGGAGGCTGTGATCGAGTCCTCGTCTTCGCCCCGCGGCCAGCATCAGCAGCAGCACTCCACCGCGGCGTGGCCCCAGCAATCTGCGGTCGAGGTCAAGATGGAAGTGGTCTCCGCAGAGGAGGGCGAGGAAGAGGAGGCCGTCGACGGCTCGTATGGCGTCGCTGCCGAGGAAGGCGAGGCGACCAAGCAGAGCATTCGGTCGCGACGTGCGCACAAGGCCGCCCGGAGTAGCAATAGCGGAGCCCACCCGCCGAGCCGAGTGGAGAGCATGCTTGAGCGACTGGTGACCCTCTACGAACAGGACCGCGAGGAGCGGCGAGCCAAGTGTCGCGCCAAGAGCGACATGGGCGACCTGGCGTCGGCGCTCCAGCAGCAGCGGCACTATCACCAGCAGCAACAGCAAATCTCGACGCCGTTGGTCAAGTGGGAGCTGTTGCAGGTCAAGGAGCAGGAGCTGAGGCTGCGCGAGGAGCGGATTGAAATGCGCGAACGGGAACTCGAGCAGCGCGAGCGGGACCAGCTCACGCAGCTCCACCTGCGGGAGGAGGCCATGCTGCTCCGCGAGCGCGAGCTGGAGCTGATCATCCGCGAACGGACGCTCGCCTTGGCCCTGGCCCCTGCCGCCGCCACACCACCTCAACAGCATCACTCGTGAGCGGACATTCCCTCACCCCTGCCCTCGCACAGCGAATACACGCGTTCACTTGCCATTACCATAGGAAACCACACTGGATGCAACTGTCATTCAACATTGCCACTTCTTTCAATTCGCGGGAACTCTGGGCGGGGAGACGGGGTGCGTGTGGCGGCGCCAAGGTAGGGAGGCTGGGCTGATGGTGAGGAGGCAGCAGCTCCTGGGCGCACGTGGAAGCGTTGGCTGCAAACGCGACGTTCGTATTTTGCCGTTCCAACCAGCGTCTTGCTTCACCCCAGTTTTGACTCGGAGAGACGGGGCGAGGAAGGCGCGTGTTGCCACGTGACACGTCCTCCGGCTGTTCACAGTGCGTTGATGGTAATATCCAGACCTTAGAACAAGCGGCGAGTTCCCAACTTCCTGTTGTTGTATGGGACCAACAGTGAACACACTTTCTTATTGGTTACCAGTACTTCTTACTTTCGTGGTAGGTACGACATGATTGCCGTGTATCTATCGTTCCGTTGCATAAATGAGGACTGTGGTTACGAGGATGAGAATTCAGAAGTACCCGTGGCCTCTTTGTGTTCTTCTTTCCTACCTGCCTACAAGCCAATGCAGTCTACCCACACGGAGCTACAAAGCTGGCTGGAGAAGGAGGGCATCGTTGACCTCTTCCCCATCCTGGTTGACAATGGGTTCACCACACCCAAGACTGTGGCTACCCTGACAGAGGAAGACCTTGACAGCCTTGGCATCTCCAAAATGGGCGACCGGAGGAGGCTGCTCTTGGCCATCGATGCTCGCTCCTTTGAGGAGACTCCAGCCGACAAGGTCTTTGTTCTCCGTTATGAGCGACGCCAGCTTTCTCAGGAGGGCTTCCCTACGGAGCTTGAAGGCGTGATCAACCCATGCGACTGGGAGCAATTTAAGGAGAGCCTCAAGGACATATGGCCCACTGGTGAATCGACCTTCCAGGAGGTTGCGACAATTGTCCTCATGGCGTCAGTATGTCTGTTGGTGCCCGTCCTGGTCACCGGGCCGATCATCTTGGTGGCTGATCAGGTGCGCAAGAAGAAGATCAAGAAGAAGATCCCCCAGCAGGCAGGCCGCACCGAGGAGCTCATTGAAGTGTGGAACAAGGACATGGCTGGTCGAGGCAAGGACGTCAAGATGACTATGACTCAGGTCGCTAAGCCCAAGGAGCCCACGTTCCAACTAGAGTTCTGGACAAGGTTCCAGAAACCAAAACCCATCGCCCCCCAGATCATCATTCAGCAGGTTACTCCCGTCCTCTCTCCCTCTGTTTCCCTCACTTGGCTCATATTGCGTGGTCCTGTTTGTTGTTTAGGCCCCACCGCAATCCTCTTATGCTGCTTCAGACTCAACGGCATCCAATCTGCAAGCGACTGCGGAGATCGTGAAGGGTGCATCCACTGGTGTGTCGGCCATCAGCGACATCATCAGCTTTTTGGGGTGAAGAAAAAGTCCATGAGCTGGTCTTCTGTACCACGCCATAGACACAAAAAAACCTGTTCAGCCACCGGCGTTCCGCATGGGTCTGTCATCACGCCTTGCGCTGGCAACAACGCAGACTGGCCCGGGCTGACATTCAGCACAACCACCTCACAAACGTATGAAAGAGAAGGGCGCGTCTAGCGAGTCAACTGACTCGGGCGGCAGGGTTTAGTTGTTCTTCTTGGTCTTTGACGGGGTTGAAGCGGCCGTGACGCCTTTCTTCTTCGTCTCAGTCCTAACCTGCTTCTTCTCGGTCTTGCCGGCCGCCTTGTTCGCCACCTCCTTCTCCTTCTCCTTCTTCTCTTCTTTCTCCTTCTCGTCGTTGTCGACCTCGCAGGCGGCCGTGGCGGTCTCCTCAACGCGTTGGTTGCCTTTGTCGTCGTCCTTGCGCGGCCAGACGAGGGCCTTGAGCGAGTAGTAGTAGGCCAAGACTACGAGGATCGTGAGCAGGATGCTGCCCATGTCCACAAAGAACGGCGAGTCGTGCAGGAGCGGCACCACTCGAATGCTGTCGCGGTACTCCTTGGCCCACGCCTTCAGCATGACCGAGGGCTTGGGGTAGTCCACGTTCGCCTTCCACGACATGCTCTGCTCGACGTTCATCAGTGCGTCAGCAACGAATCCACATTACAGGTCGCCGCGTGATCAAGGCCAGAGTGCGAGGTGGTGGGTGGTATACTGTGAAGTCAAAGTGGCGGTAGTTGCCGCCGTGGTGCCAGAGACCGCAGCAGCCAAAGAGGTAGGGCACCCAGCAGTGGTAGAGGATCCACCACAGGAAGGGGAGGCCGAGGACCAGCCCCAGCGCAACCAACAGGCGCTTTCGCGTCAGCTGCAGCGCCGCAACGACCAGCGCCAGCACTCCCAGGTAGTTCAGGGCCTGCACGCGGTGGCACTTTAGCGACCAGCAACACTCCACGCTGCGAAGTGGACCAGGTCTCATGAGGAGCAGGGCCAGAAGAAAGGAATGTGAGAGGGAGGGGGTGAATAAACCTCAGCGGGCACGCCCGAAGGGAGCCGCCTGGCCCAGAAGGCGTTGTGGTTGGCCCAGCCATGTTCCCAATCGTTGAAGTGAAGGTTCCTGTTCCAATGTTGGTAATATTTAATTAAAAATCTTATTCAAAAAGAGACGAAGTGGTAAATAAACGCAAGGGGGGCTGCAGTGTACCATACGGCGAGCTGAGAGATGCCTACAAGCACCCAAAAGAACACGTCCCGCTTCATCGTCGTCAAGATCTTGGCGCCAAGGCTGACGTCAGCTTATGAGGATATTTTTTTTCTCTTGCGGTGTGTAACGTCGGTTCGCGGATGTAGGGGGAAACGAGCGACGGCGTCGTGAAGGTGAAGATGCACGCCACGACCGAAGTAACTCCGAGTATTGCGGTTCGAGGCTCTGCATCGACAGGCGTCACGTTCGCGCACGGTTGGGCAATCACTGCACATGGTTGGACAAGCCATGATCGCAGTACACGCCTCGTTGTTGGAGGGACATCCTGTTTGGAACGCTTGGTGTGCAGAGCATCTGCGTGCCTTCGACCGCTCTGCGGAAAGGCAAGCAGCAACAGTCCTGGCCGTCGCGTGGGTTTCACTGGGCATTAATAATAATTATAATTAATTATAAGAATAATTATTCTTATTTGTAACATGCGAAGAGCAGCGTGGGGTGTGCACACCCCGAGCGGGGTGGCGGTGGCTAGGGGTGGCGCAAGCATGTCCCGTCTCACCAGCAACCCAGTCAGGTTGGCAGCTGGGCTTATTCAGTTTAGGCCCTTACCTCAATCTTATTAATTAATCGTTTACAAATTAACAACAATTGAAATGCGGTGCCCTGCAGGTTGACTCTGCTGGCCGGTGTGGCAGCGTTCGCCACAACAGGTGTCTCAACCGTTGCGCAAGCCACTCTTCCCCACGGATACACAATCTCTGTGCGGTAGGCTGGCCTCCTCTGCCATGCCTCTGCACATGCGCTGACGTTCGTTTTGGGCTTGCCTCGTATGTGTGGCACCGAGAACAGCCACGGCGACATCACCAGCGAGGACTCGGACGTGATCGTCAACGCTGCCAATCGCCACCTCCGGCACGGCGGTAGCCCATCCTGCACTTTGCTGCACTAACACTTCGCTCCCCGCTCATCCTGTCCTAACACATCGCCAAACCCCAGGCGGCGTTGCTGGGGCCATCTCGCGCAAGGGCGGACCGACAATACAGGCCGAAAGCGACGGTGCGTGCTGGTCTTCAGCGTGAGCGGGTTGGGAGAGGGTTAGTCTCACTCACCCTCGAGTTGGCGATGTTGCGTAGAATGGGTGGCTCGTCACGGAGCGCTCAATGATGGTGAAGTCGCTGTCACGTCCGCGGGCAACCTGCCTGCTCGGTACCTGTCGCTTCCGCTTCTGCCCTCCTCCACGCCCTCAGAAACCCGCTGATACGATCGTGGCGTGTGGCTCCACTTGCTGCTTGGCTCTCCAAGGTATGTGGTCCATGCGGTGGGCCCCATATGGCACGGGGGCGGAAACCAAGAAGACGACAAGCTCCGTCATGCGGTGCTTAACAGCCTCAATACGGCAGAAGAGCTCCACGCCCGTAGCGTTGCCCTTCCGGCCATCTCATCCGGCATCTTCGGTGCTGTCGCCATTTTATTGTGCTGGAAAAGCTGTCATCAGCGCCTTACCTTCATATGCGTGTCCGACAGGCTTCCCCAAGGAGCGCTGTGCCGACATCATGGTCCAGACAACGACTGATTTCTACCAACAGCAGAAGCCGACGCATCTCAAGGAAGTGAGGTCGGTGGTCAACCACACTCAGATGCCCCCCACACGAACACAAAAATCACTGCATGCTGACGCATGTGTTCATGTACATGCCACAGACTCACCAACTTTGATGCGGAGACCGTGGGCATCTTCAAGCGCAAGCTGACTGAGAAGTTCCCCCACGCGCGCACGCACAGCGAGCTGTAATTCTCACCCTATCCGAATGCATCTTGGCTCCGTGCACCGCCTTGACGTAGTCAACTAGAGACTCTCTTTATGTCAAAGGCGAGCGCTCGCTACACGTAGCGTTCACAGCTACGAGGCCCCGTGCTTTGCAGGCACCTACCAGGACATGGCGAGGTGTCGTTGGAGGTCAGCATCGAACTTGGCCAGCATCTGCGTCTCGGCCCGGGCCTCCCGCGCCACCTGCGACTCAGTCAGCGTGGCTGGGGCGTTGGCGAACGAGAGGGCGACGAAGTGTCGACAGTCATCGAACACGGCCTCGAACACTCGCTTCACTCTTGACCCGTGAAAGTCGCTCGTGATAACGACTACCTCGGTCTCCTTCTCGCCTGTGGTTGCGTTGGTCAAGAGTTGGACGCAATCCTCGAGTGCAAAGGTGCAGTAGGTATCGTACGATTGGTGATGAGCTGTAGGAGCAGTTTCTTCGTGCAGAAGGCGTTGGAGAAGGTATTCCATGAGACCTCCTCGAGCAGGATCAACGACGGGTCCACACCAGCCTCCACCGCAATTCGCTTCATGCACTCGGCCTCGGTGATGCTGGCCTTCTTCTCGACCATAGACCCGCTCATCACCAAGAAGTGTCCTGTACATGGCGTCCCCATATGAGCGGCTACATCGTCGTCATGTCATAGGCGCGGTAAGTGAACCTGGCTTGTAGTCCTTTAGGAAGAGGTCAATTGCAAAGGCCAGCCGCTCGGAGAGGCACAGCTCTGGCTTGCCATTCTTCTTGAGCCGTTTGCCCAGTACCACCACATACCTCGTGCCATCCTTCCCGGCGTTGCTTGTGGGTGTCTCTCTTGTCGTGGTTGTTGCCGCAGTTACGCCAGGCAGTGGTGCACTATGTGCTGTGTACGTGGCGGAACTAAAAGCGCCTTGTCGTTTGGTGATTCCGCTCCACCCTGCTTGCTTCGGGTGGCTCATTTTCTCATGTCAGGGGAAGCTTTGCTTTCTTTTGTTCAAAAGCTTTAGTACTTTTGCACTGAAGTTACTTCCAGCTAATAGTTCCGATAAAGTACGCGCAAATCCTCATTGGCCATCATGCACTGAGTTTTTTGACAACACGCATGGCGTAATCAACAAGCAGTTCTGCTGGTATCATGAGAGATTTGGTTTCTTTGATGTACTATGACTTGGTGCCTTTGGGTCAAGTACATCTTTGGGTTACTTTGCTGATGGGTGGGGTAGCTGGCACATCAATAATCTGACAGGACTGCACAGGAACATATGAATGATATTATTGGTAAAATGCACTTGCCTTGGGGTTCTTAGTTTGATTGATTGTTTGGTCAGTCCCACCAAATTCCTTGCAATCAATCAATATCAGGGAGGGATGGCAAGGACAAGTGTATCAATGTCTTAAATAAAAACCTGGTGTGCTGAAATGAAGGAGCAAACAAACAAAATGGGAAAAGGATACAGCACAGTGGATTCCCAGGTGGGTGACACCCTCCCCTTTCGCTGTTCACATGTTTGGCACCCTCCCCTTTTGCTCTCTCCTCAGCTGTTCCTAATGTAGTTTATACTCCGCTCCTCCAAAGATAACCCTGCCAGATAGAAGGGCACAGTGCGCTGATGCTGAACATGTGAACATGAGCTGGCATGTGACGAACAAGCAAGCATCAAGCAAGAGCCAAAAGGATACGACACGGTGGATTCCCGGGTGGTCGCCCACCCCAGTACTAACACCGCCTGGCGCAGCTTAACTTCGCTGTTCGGATGGGAAGCGGTGCTTTCTGCGCAGTATGGCCGTATCCAACAGCACTCGACATCTGTTGCAGCCTCAATGTCAAGCACGACCTCCGGGGTCGAGCTGTGATAGCGTATTATATTAGTCTAGGCTTCCACCGAAAGAGAAACAGTTTGGGGAACAAACAAAAAAGCTTTAAAAGAAAGATGGCGACGGAAGCGAAGTTGATTGATTTGAAGGACAAGTCGTCGTGGGGCTATCTGACCTTCAAGAAGAGGTTGCCCCAGTATGTGGACGACGTGATTCGGGACGGCGCTCAGCATCTGCCGCCGCTTGCCCTTGAAAATCTCCGAAAATTGAAACAAGAAATCGAGGCCGCTGGGTGCGTGAAAACCGTGCCAAACGAAGAGATTGATGTATTGTGTATGTTAATTGCTGGCATGCAATGCCAACACAGGGTTATTCAGCCGATTCGAGCCAGCGAAGATGAGCGCGCTGCATGCGAGGATGTTGGTACACGCGCCGGTAGTGGCGTGGTCAGCCCACCGCAGGCCCATGCACTAACGCAAGCGTGTGCACACAGAGGAGTGGAATGAGTACATGCGGGAGCACGAGGGCAAACGATGGGACGAGCTCCCCTTCTACTGGCTCGAGGCCTACTACTATCGGTAATGTCCCAACTCTACGCGCCGCTTGCTCCGTTTCTCAACTGACCCTCCTCCTCTCCTCTCGGCTCGCGCTGTCTGCAGACGCATGATGCAGGAGAGCCAGTACTTCTTGAACAAGTACGACCCTTTCTCTCGTACCAAGCTGGACGGCATCACCGAGTCGCTGCACGTCATGAAGAGCATCGCCCTCGCCCTTGTCGACATCCTACAACGCGCGCAATCGGATGCCGGTAGCTCTCCCCTCACCCCACTCTCCACACCTGCTCTCCTGAGAGGTCCCTAGCTCAACCGTATGGGTTGGCGGCGGTGATGGCGGCGGTGGACCACGCAACCAAGGCGTGGTCGAGGAGGCCGTGGAGCTGTTTGTGCTTCGATCGCTCTGGGGCAACAAGGCCGACCTCTCCCTCTTCTCTGTGTCCGAGGACCCGCTCGCTCTCGTCCACCAGAAGCTGAGCTCGGCCAAGGGTGCGCAGAGGACCGCGCCTTCTTTGGTTTGCTGCCCTTGGGCGCGGCCGGCTCACGCTTCAGTGAAACGCGTGTAGGAGACGACGCGGAGGCGGGGGCGGGGGCGGAGGAGATGAAGTACCTGCTCGTGGACGAGTCGCCGCAAGTGCTGCGGCACCTGCTGCAGCTGAAGGACGCGAAGGAGGCGCGCGTCGACATTATTTTGGACAACAGCGGCCTGGAGCTCTTCAGCGACCTCTGCTTTGCGCACGCGCTGACCGAGCTCCTCGGCGTCCAAGTGCACCTCCATACCAAGGTGCCGTCACCTCACCGATCGTTGGTGATCTTCGCACACACGATCTTTAAACTGCTGGTGGTGCCCGCCCCACGTTGTGCGTGACAGAGGGACCCCATGTTCGTGTCCGACGCCATGCCCAAGGACATCTATCAACTCATCGATGCACTCGAGGAGGCGGCCAAGGTACCTGACGCTCTTCTCGTGCGCCTTCTTGTGCGTGAGAGCTCACATGTGGACACACACACACACACACACACACACACACACACACACACACACACACACACACACACACACACACAACCAGAAGTCGGACGAGACGAGAGCTGCCGATTTGACCGGGCTGGCACAGAAGTGGCGCCACTTCATCGAAGCGGGCAACTGGAAGCTGCGACCGCACAGGTGAGGCACACACACACAGACACACGGCCCCCACTCATGCACGCCGATCCCGATGCTCACGATGAGGTGGTGACCGCATGCGTCTCGGTCTCGTCTTGGCCGCGATGGCAAAGGTTCTGGAACTCGCCGCTGTTCTTTGACCAACTGGAGGCCAAGTTCCCCGATCTCTACCACGATCTGCAGCAGAGCCGTGTGGCCTTTGTCAAGGGCGACGCCAACTATCGACGTCTCGTGGGCGACTACTATTACCCGCACACCACCTCCTTCGCCGCCCTCACGTCCTACTTCCCCACCCACGTCGTTGCTCTTCGGTACCCCCCCCCTCCGCAGCATCTTGATGGTGGTCTAGACTTGGAATGAACCGTCACATGTGTGGCGGCAGTGTGTTGAAGTCGGAGGTCGCGGTCGGCATGGCTCCCGGGCAGGCCGAGGCCGTGGCCAAGAAGGATGCCCAGTGGCTGGTGGACGGCAAGTGGGCCACCATCCACCACGCTCCTGGCCGTGCGCAGCAGTAAGCTCTCCTCTTGTTCTGTTCCACCGAAGCGGCGCCCTTCTTTGGTAATCCGAAAAAGAGGGAAAAAGAGAAAAATAGCGTCCTCGTCTGTGGAGGGAAAGATGAACAACATTTGTACAGGCAACTCTCGGTAACTACAGATCGTTGAGGAAAGCGTATTCCTTCTTGATCTCCTCTTCCTCCTCTGGCGTGAGATCTTGCTTTATGCCAAATTTTTGGCGGATCTCTTCAGGCGAGGAGCAAGCGCGGATCATGAGCCCCACAGCTCGGCCTGCCACGGCCACACCCCTTGGTTTGCGTTTTGATTGATTGAGAGGGAGGTGGGAAGGGTCACGTACACGCAAGTTCCAGGAGTGGCTTTATGTCCAAATAGTTCTGCCGAGTCACCGAGTCACGAGATTGAACGCTAAATGGAGAGAAAGGAGAGGGGAAGCAGAAGACGTACAGCTGCAAGGATGAGGCGATACAAGGTCACCTGCTCCACCTCGCAAAATTTGCGGTCCCACTCGAGCACACCATCTGCACCCCTCTGATCGCCGGAAGGCGTGGGGTTGGCGTGGTGCCACTGGCAATACTCGAGCACCTTCGTGAGGGTGGCGCTGTTGATGTTGGGGAGAGGGATGGGGCTGCCCAGTTCGTCTGGATCTTCAGAAATCACGTCTACGTCTTCTACCATGTGTGCAATCGTTGTGGACATCTTTGCCACCTCCACGGGCACCACGAACAGCTCGCCATCTGAGCTCTCCAGCTGCACTGACATTGTTGTTTATGATAATTATTTTTATATTCTCTCGCCTGTACCAATTAATAAAGATAAATAAAAGAAAAAATGCGCAAAAAAAGAGAGGGCAATTTATTTTTTTAACGCCCGAGTGACGCCGAGTGAAGCGGGGAGTGCGAAGCGGTGACGCAGAGAGTGGGCAGAGCGTCCCGTTGTGTGCACGAAAGATGGAAGCGAGGCCAAACATCACGAGGGCGTTCATGGCCATGGTCGTGCTGCTGGCGCTCGTGCTGGCCTCCGCACCGTCGGCTGACGGCTTCGGATGGTGGGGCAATAGCATGCCTGTAAGCCGCATCGTGGACGAGGGCACAGAAAAGATGGGCCAGCACCTCACGAGCTTCTTCGAGATGTGCGATCGCTTCATCTCTGCTCGCCAAAAATTCACCGCTGCATCATCAGACGAAGCTTCTGCCAAAGATTCGCCCTTTGCTGTAGAGCGTATCTTTCATACAACCACCAAGGGCAAGAAGTCAGAGAGGAGCCTCGCCACGAGGAGCGCTGCCAACAATGCCAACAACACGGGCCACTGCAACGAGCCGTTTGGCGTGTCCCACCCGGCCTGCGACCCCACCTACTCATGCTCCATCTCCCAGGCACGTCCTCTCTCTCCCTCTTCTTTTGAAGCTCATAGAGCTGCTCTTCAAATTCATTCGATCCAAATGCTTACGTTGCTGTGTGTGCAGATGTCGTGCAACGGTACGGCTGTCAATCCACAGACCTACAACGGCAGCCTCGTTGGCTGCGCCGTCAACAAGGTAGACGACAGCCCCTCTTACACAATGTGGTCCTTTGTCTCTCTCTGCTCAAGATAGCTCATTCTCCCGCGTGCAGGTGAGCTGCCACGGCGGTCCCATCCCCAAGCTGGCCAAGGGCGAGTGTGTCCTGCATGACGTATGTGTCCGCCTCCAAGCGACTCTCTGGCGCTGTCTCCTGAGCTCGAAGCCTCGTTGTGTTGCTGACCCTCCTCCTCTTCCTCCTACCGCTCCTTCTCCTCCTGTCCCGCGTCGATCAGTTGACGTGCCAGGGCGCGCACGTCAGCGCGGCCGACGCCCCGCCCGGCGCCGCGGCCACCTGCTCCGTCTACCAGGTACACCGTCGATGCCACGTCATCATCGCCGCTCGCGCACCGTGGACTCACCCTGCGCGCTCTCTTTCCCCGTTGGCTCTTGGCCACGCAGTTGATGTGCAACGGCACGCTGTTGAACTTTGATCCCAGCACCACGGCCTGCGACAACTCCAACGCTGGCCCCGATGTACGTCCAGCTTCAAGCTCTCCCTAGGCCTCATCGATGACGAGATCTCGTCATGCGTGTCGCGGCGATCCCCATGCTTATGAATCGTGGGGGGGGGGCGCACGCAGGCCAAGTGCAAGTCACTGTGCAAGGATGCCGGGGACGTGTGCACGTGCACGCTCGACCGCGAGGGCAGCAGCTGCGCCCGGTGGCGCCCCTACACGTGCTCCTTCCGCCTTCTCTCGCCGACGCCCAACTGCAAGCCTGTCGCCGGCGTACGCACACACACGCGCGTACACACACACACACACACACACACACACACACACACACACACACACACACACACACAGGAGTTGGCACGGTCGTCTGACCTTGGGAAGGCTTGCGCGCATTTTAGGTCGACAGCGATCCCGTGTGCTTCGTGTACCGTCGGGCGCAGACGGTCAGATTCGAGTATTCGATCGACTGCGCCTTCGATGACAAGCTCGACCCTCTCGCGCTCAAGTCGCAGGAGTTCGAGTACTTTCTGCGCACGGACAAGGTTCGCAATGGATTCCCTCCCCGTGCGTTCGCGCAGTAGCCAAAGAAATGAAAGGGTCACCTTGTGTGTGTTGTTGTTGTTCTGTGCGTATGTGTGGGCACCTCCACCAGTTCGCGGTGAGCAAGGCCCAAGCGGACCTGTGGACCTTCCGGGCTCAGCTGAAGGTCTTTGACTTCAAGTGGATAACCGACCGCACCGCCACGCAGGTGCGCCTCTCTCGCTTCCCGATGCATGGTGTCCGCAACAAAAATAAACCAAATACTAAATAACGATTAAAAAAAGATTTATATGATAAAAAATAGAACGTAAACAAAATGTTGAGAAAAATACAAATGAAAAACGAAAATCTAAACCTAACGCTCGTGTTTGCGGCATGTCGGCGCCAGGTCATGGATCTGACGCCGCTGCAGCTGGCGGGGAACAACAGCGTGGCGTTCAGCCTCAACTTTGAGCAGATCCCGGACCGCTTCTTCGCCGGCAATCGGCTCTACTTTGAGTTTGGGCTGTCGCGAGACTCGCAGGTGGAGAGCCGAACGATCAAGTACGACCGCCGCTTCCTGGACTTTGAGGGCCTCCACATCCCGCGCACGAACCACAGCGCGCTAAGTGCGGTCCAGATCTCGTGGATCATCGCCTTCTCCATCTTGTACGTAGCAGTTCTCCGCTCGGCACAGCACACACATCTCTCTTCACTTTTCACTGATGTGTGCCCTCTGTCTCGGTGCACTACAGCGGTTTCTTCTTCCTGGTGCTGGTGGGCTACTGGCTCAGGAACAAGCTCGTCGCCTGCCGTCGCCCCAAGGAGCACGAATACTAGCGATCGCCCTTGTGCTGTCCTCTAACCTCCTCTTCCTCCTCCTCTCTTGTCCTTGTACCGTCTGTTGTGCCCCCCCCCCCAATGGGATGTCGACTGAGTGATAAACAAACGAACGTTTGGTTCGCTACACAAAGCAGTACACATCACCCCGACAGACCTCCACCCAACGCAGTTTAGAAGAGCGTGCGCGCACGGTCCCCCCTCGTATCGCCTCGGATGTCCGAACCCTTGTTGTTGCTCCGACTCACCGCCGGGCTTCGCTCGCCGTGCTTCCTCTCCTCCTCCCCGTCTTCCCCTCCTTTGTCGCTGTCCCTCTCCTCCTTTTTCTTCTTTTCTTCCTTCTCCTTCCTCTTCACCTTCTTTACCTTCTTGTCGCTTGGGCTGCTGGCGGCGGCCTCGCTCTTGTCCCTGTTCTTGGAGACGTGGGCCTTCTTTCGTCGCTGCTCGCCGCCCACCGAGTTCGCCCGCCGCACGCGAGGCTGCTTACCAGGCTTGCGGGTCAGCACGCCGCTCTTGCTCCGCACCGCGAGGCCGTCTGGCTCCACCCTCGCGCCTTCCTCGTCGCTGGCCGCCGTCGCCACAGGAAGCATGCTCTCGCTCACGCTCACGGCCTTCTCCGGAGGCTTGGCGTGGTCCTTGTTCTTCCTGCGCAGCTTCTTGCGATGCTTCTCCGGCGTGTCGTCGTCGCCCTTGTCCTCTCCTGGCTTGGCCTTCTTGTCCTTCTTGTCCTTCTTCTTCTTCTGTTTGGCCTTGGCGGTTTCGCTCGGCGACTCAAGGCGGTTCGACGAGTGGCCCCCGCTTCTCGCTGAGTGCTGACTAATGCCTGCGATGGAAGAAGATGACGACGACTTGTGCGACGAGTCGGTGGTGGAGACGGCAACAGGCTTACGCGTCGACGCTAGCGAGGGCGAAGGCGGCGCTGACAAGGCCGAGGGCATCCTAAGTTCGGTCATGCTTCCCGTGCGCATGCCCCGGTGGAGCGCTTTGGGGTTAGGCGCGCGCACCTCCGAGGGCATGGCCACGCGGCCAGCGATCATCGAGCCCGACTTGACCCGCACCGGCGGCCCGTGTCTTTGCTTCCTCCCATCGACCGCTACATGACCTTCTGATGTTTTCTCATCCTTGGCGGTCCACGCCTCGAGGTCGTCGTCTTCGTCGTCGTCGTCGTCCTTGCCGTTGGCGTCTTCCCCGTGCTCGTCCTTTCTCGTGGGCTCTTCCTTGGTGGCCTTGTGTGGTCGCCTGCTGCTGACGTCATCGACGTCCCAGTAGTCTGGCTTCTCCCGTTCTATCCTGCTGCGGCTCCGCTGCCTCTCCTCGCCTGACTCCCCTCTCGGCGTCCGCCTGTCCCGTACCTCGGTGCCGTGCCGCCTCCGCCCCGACACCCCCCTCGCTTGTGGGGACTCAGCCAAGGTGGAGTTGTCCTCGTCGTCGTCCATGTGATCGTTGTCGCCTTCATCGTCATTCCGTGTCGCCCGACGGACAAGCTTGGGCGAAGCCATGTCGCCGTCGCTTTCGCTTTCGCTCTTCTCGCTCACCAGCCGAACGGACACGAGGGGCGATGACGATGTGCCGCGGCTGCCCTGCTGCTGCCACCAGCGCTCCGGGTTGGCCATGCTGTGGATTACGATGACCTTGTCCTTGAGCGGCTGCAGCTGCTCGTCCGCCGGCAGCGAGTCGTACTCGTACACGACTCGAGCCCGTTGGTTGGAGTTTAGGGTCGTCGACGTCGTGGCACGCGACGGGCCCGGCGGCAGCGAGGTCGACAGCAGCCTGGGTGAGCCCTTGGGCGAAGAGGGCGCAGAGGAGTGGCCCGTAGTGGCAGCGGGTACCGATCGCTTGGGGGGCGGCACGACCGCGGGCTGGGCGGGTGACTCTCCGCCTTCCAGCCGCTGCAGAGCACGCAGGAGGTGGGGCTCGAGCTCGGCCAGCGCTGCACCCACTTCGTGAGCAGACCGATGTGGAAACTGGCAGGCGAGTTCGGCGTCCACGAGCGCACGCAGCTTGTGTAGCTGGGCCCGCTGTATGTTAGGCGCAGGCGCCACAGGCGCAGCAAGACTAGGCAAGAGTGGAGGCGGCGGAGTAGCTGGTGTGGATGAAGGAACAGGGGCAGGACCCTCCCCAACGACAGATGGTCGCCTATCGACGTCGCGACTCTCCTTCCTCTTGAGGACCATCTTCTCCACCATGTGCTTCATTCGCGACAGACTGCCCCTCCGCTCCAGCTTCTTCTTTCCGTGAGGTTCCTCGGTCGGGGTGGTGCCCTCATTGTGCTCGTGGGCGTCGGTTGTTGTTGTGCCCTTAGGCTTGGCGTCACCGTCGAGCCCCGAGTCATTGTCGCCCTTGGGCCCATCCGCAAACAGGACTCGCCCGTTGTCGCTGGCATTGTCAGACTTCTCTTTGTGAGGCCCTATCTCGTCGTTGGCTGGCACTGCCACATGGGTCTGCGGTTCACCAACAGGCGGGCATGTTTCAGTTAGTGTTACACGGCAGATTACGCTGCAACTTGTAAAAGAGCAGGGATTAATGGGTGTTGAACCTGAGAAGTGGGAGGTGAAGGGGCGGGGAATGGATTGCGCCGCTTGTCTGCCTTATTGAGGAGGTGGTTGCGCTGTTTGAAGCTACGGCGACCAGATTGAACTTCACTGGACGCTGTGTGCGCAGCCTCTGGCTTGTAGCAATTGGCACACTTGGCCGGAGCCCAGTAGTTGGGTGTGAAGGTGGAACAGGAAGTCAAGCTGCTGCAGATCATCTTGGTTCCATCTGGGCGTCTGTGTTTGCTGTCTAGCGCCCGTAAACGTGCTGTGTTTCGGGCCATCGTCTATTCTCCGTTTAGCGGGATCTGCACGTGATTAGCCAGGCCGGTTAGCTTAGTTGGTAGAGCGTGGTGCTAATAACGCCAAGGTCGTGGGTTCGATCCCCACACTGGCCAGCTTCTTTTTATGTTAAACATTACGAGTCCGCCCGTGTCTGAGGCACTGAACACTATGCCTGCAAGCAACAAGCTGCCCAACAAGTTGCTCAGACAGATAGCTTCTCCCTTGCCTGGGTTTTGCTAATACCCTGGCTCAGGACATGGCCACAGAAGCTCCCACAAACCATTGGTGAATAAACCAAGACGACATCCGTTTTTTCTTTCTTTTTTCTTGGTAATTTGCTCCTGTGTTCGACACGAGAAGATCGTTTGCGTTCGTGTGGTGGACCTTCATCACTGTACTTTGAAAGTAAGGACACGTTTTTTTTTGGTTTACATACTCAATGGAAGAGGAGGAGGACATGCTGCGCCAACGTTTTTCGAACGATGCGTTGGAGCGACTGCGTCCAAGCTTCACCGCTGACGCTACGAATGACGAAACGTTCAATGATTCCGCTCCGGCAGGTGCGGCTAGTACTTCAATGCAATCCAATGGACTCGCTGACACCAATGCCCGCCAAAATCATCTTTTAGATGATTGGGAGCAGAGGCATGAAGAGATGGCCCGCCTGCTCGAGCAAGAACATCAGAAATTTGCCAAGGGGGGAGGCGACCTGATGGACGATGCAGACGATGATGGTGATGATCTTGAAGATCAGGACGCGCTTGGTTCGAGCCAACCGCTCGAGGGATCGTTCTTTGGATTCAACACTTCGCTGGAGCACTTGCGCGGCTCCAATCTCGACGATCTAGAGGAAGAGGTGCACATCTCTCCCCCCCTCTGTCTGTTGGCCTTTGTTGTTGCCTGGAGCCAAATCGTCGCTGATCCCCGCTGCAGGAGGTCCTCTCGCGAGTGTCGCGAATGGGTCTGAGCTCGGCTAACGCCGTTGCCGACAGCCTCAACGAAGAGACATTTGGCGACGACGGCCTGGTACACCGCGTGTTGTGTGCGTGTGCGCGTGTTCCACTGACCGCCCACGCTGTGCCTCTCCACTCCCCATCACCGCCTCGCGCAGGAGGGCAGCGAGACTGCGTGGGAAGGCCTGGGCAGGGACGACGACGTGGGCGACGACGCGAGCAACAAACAGCAGTCGCGACAGAGCTTCGCCCGCGGTCCCGACGCCAAGCGCGTTTCGGTATCGCTCCCCTTCCTCCCCCCATGCACGCACGCACGCGCGCGTCTTCCCGGCCTCGCTCATCAACGCCTGGCGCGTCCTGCCGTCTGTGCGAGCGCAGGGCATCCTCTCGCTCGAGGAGATCGAGGCCAGCCTGGCCCGCGCCAACCCCGCCGCGGGCAACAACCCCATGGCGCCCCCGATGGGCCTGCCGGGCGCCGGCCGTCCGCTCATGCCGGGCCTCGACCCCCGCTTCGGGCCCGTGCCCCCCGGCATGCTCCCGCCCCAGGTAGCCTCCCCCTCCTCTTTGCCACGTCAGCAAAGCCGTTTGCGTGCACGTGTGTGTGTGGCGTCTGATTGGTTGGCTGGGGGGGCTGACGCAGGGAATCAACTTCGCGCAGGGCGGGATGGGCAGGGCCGGCGGGCCGGTCATGCCCGGCATGCCCCTGCCTCCTCCCGGCCGCCAAGGAGGCGTGCCTCCCGGTACGGCCCCACGCTCGCGTGCGTGCGTGTGTGTGCGTGCGCCGCTGACCACGTCGCATGCGTAGGTGGTCCGTCAGGGTGGCTGCCGCTTAATCAGCAGCAGCAGCAGCCGCAGCAGCATCCGGGGTCCCCCGTCATGAAGCACCACCCGCCGAACGGCGGCGGCTATGCGCAGAGCCCGGCCGCGTCGCCGGCGCGCCACATGGTAGGCGCCCCATGCCCTCTCCCTCTCCTACCCCCCCCCCGCGAGTGCTGAGACCATTGATTGACGTCGACAACAAAACCGCCACCACCAGCAGCAGCATCAGCAGCATCAGCAGCCACAGTACGGGAGCCCGCAGCAGGCGCCAAACAGCGGTGGCTACGGCGACAGGTCGAGCTCCCCGTTCCGCACACAGAGCCAATACGAAGAGGTTCGTGCCATGGTCTCGAGACGCGTTGGGTGTCCGTGGTCGGGAGGAAGGGGGGAAGGGGGAGGGGAGGGCATCACCCCATGTATTGATTTGCGCGCGTCGTCGAGCAGCAGCCGAGGTACTTCACCAAGCAGCGGTGGACGGAGCACAAGGAGCGCATGTCGGCCTACGACATCAACACCATCATCCGCCTCCACTCGTCGCACCTCCCCATGCCCCTCCCCTTCAACGAGGACTACTACTACCAGTCGTTCCTCGTCGCCAGACAACGTGCGTCTGCTCCCAGCAGAGTCCGAGTGGCCAAGTCTATTTATTTAATTAATTAATTATTATTTGTTTTATAATTATTATTATTGTTATTGACGTTGTGGGGCGTGCAGAAGGTAAGCGACCCGTCACCCCGCACACTCCCCTCTGCGAGACGCAGCCCCTGCCCGTCAAGAGGCACCCCGGTGCGTGCCCCCCCCCCTTCCTTTGCAGTGTGGCGTGAGCTCGTGGGAGATGCTGACGTCATCATCGTCCAATCGTCAGACGCCACGGACCCGTTCAAGGGCGCCCTGGGCCGAATCCCCAACCACAGCGTGCGGTCCCCGCGGCCTCTGCTGCAGCTGGAGAGCTTCCTCGACCAGAAGGCCCTCGCCCGCCGCAACCGCGAGGAGGCCAAGGCCGCCGCCGGACACCAGCAGACGCAGCAGCAGCAGCATGAAGAGGGGGAGCAGGCACCGGAGTGGAACAACCACGGGGTGCTCCTCCGAATCGAGCAGGCCTTTGGGCTCGCGCTCGACCTCGAGGACATCGACCTCCTCATCACCAACTCGGCCATCGAGCCGCAGGCCGGGTATGCCCCCCCCTCTTCCCCTCTCTTATCGCTCTTCGCTTTTCGCTCTTTTTGCTGACGTGGCGCTGGTCGTGTGATTGGCGCGTGGGTCTGACAGGATGAACCTGTTGAACAAGAGGCGCGATATCGCGGCGACGCTCTTCTCGCTGCTGAACATCAACATACAGCCGCCCATGGCGCCACGCAACCTGCCCGCCTTCGAGTACGACGAGGACCGCGAGCCCATGTACAGCTTGTACGCGCTACCCGTCCCATCTAACCCTCTCTGTCTCGCTGTCCTGCTCACCAGAACGTGTCTCCGCATTTTATTTGATTATTTTAATTGTTATTTGTATTTTAATTGTTAATTTGTGTTTTGTTTTTTCCCCCTATTTTCTATTCAATTCACCAGACCGGAGGACGAGCTGCTGGTCAAATTGGCGCAGGTGCCCAAGGGCTGCCGATTGCTGGCCCGAGTCGTGCCGCTGCTGAGCCAGGCCCAGGTCGTGTACATCGTCTACGCGTTCATTCGCAACCTCCACTACATCCTCACCGCGCCCAAGACCAAAGACGTACACCGCGCTGCCCCCTCTCCCACATTCATGAATTGTTATAATTGCACTGCATCGCATCGCATCGCATCGCAACTCATTCTCTCTCTCTCTCTCTCTCTCTCCTTCCAATGCGCCCCGACAGGAGATGATGGCGAGCTCGCGGCTGAGCTTCGCGCTGTCGCAGGCGATTTCGGGGCTGCAACTGGCCCCGCTCACCGTGTGCCTGCACATGTTCATATCGTACGCACAGATCGAGGCCTTTAAGACCAAGAGCGGGCTCCTCATCCTGCGCTCCATCTTCACCCGCGCCTACCAAGTACGCACGCGCGCCTCCCTCTTCCTTCAACGCCTGTCCTGGGCCGCCGCTCACGACACGACACGACACGACAGCTGGCGTCGCAGGTGCGTTCGGTGCCGCCGCAGCACGGGACGGAGATGGCGGAGCTGAGCATGTGGGAGGACACGTTGGCCGTGTTCATGGAGGCCATGTCGGGCTACTTCTGCGCCCTGCTCCGACTCGCGGCAGACGAGGACGACCAGCTGGCGTCGCCCATGGCCCCGCCCGAGGGCTCCATCTTCGTGGGGCTCATGCACGTGCTGGACTTCCTGCTGCTGCTCACCCTCCACACCTCCCCCGCTCAAAAGGTGCATACGTGTGTTGTGTGTGGTTGTGTGCGTGTGTGGTAAACAAGGCCTGACATTGGGTGGGGGCTCCCAATACGCAGGAATCTATGTTTGCCGAGGTGAGAGCGCCGATCGAGGAATCGCTGGTGAACCCGGCCCGCGCGCAGCACAAACCGGCCATCTTCGCGTTCCTGCAGCGCCTGCAGAAGGAGCACCACTACGCGTCGTTCTTCCACGCCGCGGCCCCGGGGCAGATGCCGCAAGGCATGGCCTTCCCCGTCGGCATAGCCCCTCCGCCCTCTGCCCTTCCCTCCTTTGCTGGTCGCTCCGTCGTCCAATAATTGTCTACATGTAGACCACAACGGTCGCGAGTACACATGCGTGTCCCGTTCCTCCCGCATGAGCGGGAAAAGCGGTCGGCGTGGCCACGCCGCTTCACCACTGACCAATCAGCTGCTGGATGACTTTCCTTTTTGAGACTTTTGCCTGCGCCGGTAGCGCTAATCAGTCCGCGCAGGCCAAAGCGTACTACTCGCATCCTACCCAGCAGCAGAACAAGTCGTACAAGATGAAGAAGACGGTCTGTATACATGCTGTCGATGTTTCCTCCACCCCTACTGCAGTGATGGTTGAGCTCGAGCCTCAGGAGGATCCATACGCCCTCTCAAGCCGGGTCAAGGCAGCCTGGGCGATAACAGCTGAGCTGGAACGGTCAGGCCGGTTGGCATCACGAGCTGGCTTCAAAGCTGAAGCCAAATTCATCGAGGTTCTAGAGGCAGGAGCCTTGCCTTCCTCGAACGCTCTTCATGGTCGAATCCATGGAGGCTTCTACGCCGTTATCACAAAAAGGTCTCGTTTATATCTTCCCCACAACAAGAGCAGAAGATCTTGAACAAAAACTTAAGAGCGCACAGGCCAGGTGAGATGGAGTCTAGGGCTGAGATCGCCACCCTGCAGGCGCAGGTCGCAGCGTTGCAGAAGGGCCTGGCTGACGTGCAAAAGCGCGAAGCCAAGCTAGTTGAGGCGTTTGACAAGATTATGGCCGGCGTGCTCGAGGCCAAGCAGGCATTTGATGAGGCCCAGCAGGCATTTGACAAGATTACGGCCGGCGTGCTTGAGGCCAAGCAGGCGTTGGACCCGTTGAACACCGAATAAGATGGGGTTGTGACCTCACCGCTGTAAGCATTGGCTACACACTTGACGAAGTAAGATTTGTAAGATCTGCAAATCCATTTATCAATTGCTTATCTACTCGCAAGCTCAAAACAGTTTTTTATTGACGGCCGTTTGATGCGGCGGGTTGATGGGCGGGGCAGTGGGCTCTCGGTACGTGTAGCCCTCCTCGGCGGTGATGGGGTAGGTCCCATCCGCGTCGAATCCCTGTGCGCCCGAGTCATGTCTCTGTTGAGCGGAGCCAGAAGGCGTAGAAGACGAACGACGAAAGCAGGAGTACCTTGAGGTCACCACAGGCGATGAACGGAACGATCACCCGGTTGGGCCCCACCAGCTCATTAGAATCGGCTAGGCGGTGAGAGGAGAGAGAGAGAGAGAGAGGCCGGTCGCAGGAAAGCGCTTGTCAGCTTCAACAAGGGGGGCATGCGGTGTGTATGTGCGTGCGTGTGTGCGTACAGTATTGGTAGTCGAGCATGGGGTTGACGATGGTGGGCACGTAGCCCTGCGGCGGAGCGTAGTGCTGGCACAGCACGAACGACTCTGCGCACACGCCACCCACGCAGCACGCGTGTACGAGTGTGAGTGAGAGAGTGGGTGGGGGGGAGCGCTCATGATGAAGTGGCGACGGCACCGATGGAGGAGTTGCGGGAAGACTTGGGCTTGGCGATGGTGACCGAGGGAAAGAACACCTTGAGCTGCTCGTAGAGCAGCGTGACGTCCTTGCCGCGGAAGATCTTTGCGATGAACGTGCCCCCTGTCGCCACCCACCCCCGCCCGCTGTCAGTCTTTGTGCCTGCAACCCAGAGAGATAGAAGGGGGAAGGGAGCGGGGAGGACCTGGCTTGAGCACGTGTGTGGTGATGTTCAAGGCGGCGAGGATCAGCTGGGCCTGCACGTACTCGTCCATGTCGTGCATGCCCGTCACTGCGGCACGCGCGTTGGGGGGGGGGGCGAGGTCAGTCGTCATTCGGTTGATCGATGGAAGAGCAAGGAGGGGGGAGGGGGGAGAGAGGCGCGCTCACCGTCGGGCGCGCCGTCGCATACGACGAGGTCGGCCAGCTTGCCCTCAAAGTGGCCGATGATCTCCTGGACGGTCGAGAGCTTGGTGATGTCGCCCTAGACAGTAAAGTGGAGAGGAGAGGAGAGGGGCACGACACGCAAACACAGAGGAGTGTTAGCAGCCCCGTGCCCCATCTCTTACGAAAGCCACGCACGCACACACCTTGATCTGGATGACGCCCTCCAACGGCGCCATCTCCTGCAGGTCGACGGCCACGATCTTGGGCTCCTCGCCCTCGGGCCTGCGAGCGAGAACGGGCGGGCAGGCGGTGGTGTGACGGTGAGGCGCCGCAACGCAGAGAGCACGCAAGCAGGCGAGAAGAAGGGGTATTGAACAGGAGGAGGAGCGGCCGAACCGTGTGGCAGAGGGTCCGAGCAGCTTGCGAGAGAGGACCTGCGACCAGCTGCCGGGCGCGGCGCACAAGTCGACCGCTCGCACTACATCTTTGGGGGAACGAAGAGGTAAGAGAGGGGGGGGGGCAACAGGAAACAGAAGAGGAGCAAAGGCGAACGGGAAAGGTCGCATTGTTGAAACCTTTGAAAATGTTGAAGTCCTCGTCAATTTGCAGGAGCTTGAAGGCAGAGCGTGCCCGCCAGCCCTCTTCCTTGGCTTTTCGGTAGTAAATGTCCTGAAATTGCAATCAAATCATGACATCAGATCTTTCTGAATTGGGCAAGGAATGTTGAATGCATTGAATTGGCTGTCCGAAAATGCCATGCCGCATACCCTCTTGTCCTTCGATGTGCGGCCCATCTCGATTGATAGGAGGAAAAGAGATGGGAAAACAAAGCCAAGTGAAAGGGCGGGAAAAGAAGTTAAAAAGAATCGCAAGATGCATGCAAGCAACAAGAGGAGGCGTGTCGAAGAGGTTCAGGCCAAGGAGCAGACCACATGCCGCATCTGTGAGGCCAACCCCTTTAAATACAAATGCCCCACCTGCACGATGCCGTAGTACGTCGCTCCCAACGCCTGAGAATTTAGATTGAGATTGACGCAACTTTGCCCATCAGCTGCTCTGTTGCATGTTTCAAGAAACACAAGGAGACGCCATGCCAGGCACCACCCGTTCAGAAAGAGGAGCCAAAGAGAATCGTCAAAAAGAAACGAAAGCCATTCGCCGACGAAGATGAGAAGCCCGCTTTCATCGTCACGCCTGAGCAGTACGCGCGGCTTGGTACCGCAGCCCACACCCTTTCCCGTTCTCTTTGCCCTCCTCGCAACAGAGGTTGCGTAACCTGGGCTGATGTGTCCCGTGCCGTGCAGCTCAGTCGGACTCCATACGGAAGACACTGGATGATAGAAGAGTGCGCGAGTTGTGTACAGAGATCGCGACGGGTGGAGAGAGGAGACTGAAGCAAGCGCTCAAGGATGACGAAGATTTCGCAGCTTTTATGGACGAAGTGCTGAATGTGATCGGCGTTCGAGACGAAGAAGGCCGGTTCATCTTGTAAATTGATCAGCAATTGAGAAGAGCGCTATACGTATTTATTGACAGGGAAGGAACCACAGACCAACTTAGAAGGAGCCTCCAGTCTGCTGCAGCACTGCATTGATTCGAAAGAAAAAAGCGGTGATGAGACTCGTGAAGAGACGAGGAACATGGACAAGCAATAAGGGCACGCACCGGCATCAATGATATCGTTATCCTCCATCTCCATCTGATAGGGACACGAGGCGCGTGATTAAACGATTGTGCATCGTGGAAAGTCAACGGGGGGCGCTTACCTCTTCTGGGGTGGAGTCAGGCAAGACTCGCGCTCCATCGTACAAAAATCTGATGGAATCTGGAGATTTGGCCTGGCGCTGGCAGTAGGCATCCATCAGCTTGCGAAGAGGAGTAGAGCGCTTGATCTTGAAGTAGACCTCATTGCCTTCCTGCTCGAGCGCATGACAGTTAGCAACTGTCGTTTGTATCAAATGCGGCCGCCTAGAACCCGAGTCGAACCTGATCAACGACTTTGAGGGAGATGTGATCAGTCGACTGTGTTTGCGAGGTGTTCTGTTCCGCAGGCCTATCTTCTCCCTCACCGCTCATCTTGTGCTTCTTCCTCTTCCAGCGATCTGTTTTGACCGTTTGATTTATGTTCGATTTTCACTTTTGTATTTTAGTGCAAAATAAATCCTGGAAATCACCAAGGACCAATCCACCGAAAATTGTGGGAGGCCCGAATTTGCCTCGATTTCTGTTGCGCATCCACCCAAAACCCGTGAACTATCCCGGCGGTGAAAAACAGGAAAAGTTGAACAGACTTGTAGATTGGTTGGGGGCTTTGCTGGCACGACAATCAATCTAATCGCAATGCGAACCACACGCAAAAAGGTATTCGGCAACAAGAAGAAGAAAGAGCAGCTCAAGGCCAAACGAGAGCTGAAGCGCCAGCAAAAGGAGAAGGAGGAAGGCACGCACGCACCCCCTCCTGCGCCCACGATAGTCTCGCTCGAGGAGTATGAACGCGATGAGGAGCCCAAGCTGCTCGTGAAGAAGAAGGAGCGCAAACCTAAGGAAGAAGCTCCCCCAGTGGATGAGCGCAACAAGTACGCAGCCACCTGCTAAATAATACATCATTTTGCCCTGCCAATGTGCTAACTTGCATTTTGATTAGATTGCGCACTGTGTTCGAAAAGGAGTCAAAAGAGGAGGTGGAGCTCAGGAAGAAGCGTGCGCAGCTGCCGCTGCCACGATGGCAGTCACGCGTCGCTGACGATTACTTCTACAAGCAATTCATTGGCATGCCCAAGCGTCCGGCCTGGTCCTACTCGATGACCAAACAGCAACTGGAGGAGCGCGAGAAGAAGTACTTTGAGGGCTGGCTCTCCAACATCTACCACCACTACCCGCGGGAGCGGCTCAACTACTTTGAGCACAACCTCGAGGTGTGGCGCCAGCTCTGGCGCGTCATCGAGCGCAGCGACATCCTCGTCATCGTGGCCGACGCGCGCCACCCCCTGTTCCACTTCCCTCCCTCGCTCTACTCCTACGTCGCCGAGGACCACAAGAAGCCCATCATGCTCGTCCTCAACAAGATCGACCTCGTGCCCGAAGACGTGCTCCACCAGTGGGTCGACTACTTTGAGAACCGCTACCCGCTCCTCAAGGTCGTTACCTTCACCTCCTACCCCAACGAGGAGACCGTCACGCTGGGCAAGGACGCCGAGATCGACATCGAGCGCAAGCGCAAGAAGCGCATCCGACGCAAGTACCACGCCGTCGGCGGCAAGGAGCTGATCGAGCTCGCCGCCCGCTTCGCCCGCGAGCGCGGCCTCCTGGCCCCCGACGAGGCCGTCGAGAAGAGGCCCCTTCATGAAGAAGGCTCCCCCCACCGCGAGGCCCCGGCGGAGCGACGATCTCCCCAGCAGCAGCAGCAGCAGCACAGGCACCAAGGCGACGGCGAAGGCGACGACGAAGGCAGCGAGGAGGACTCGGACAGGGACGAGGAGCTGGTCGCGGGCGACATCGAGACGCTGGAGGAGGAGCTCGACTACGCCGACCCGAAGACGCAGCAGGAGTACGCGCGCAAGCTGGGCTTCGTGACCATCGGCATGGTGGGCCACCCCAACGCCGGCAAGTCGTCGCTCATCAACGGCCTCATGGGCAAGAAGGTCGTCAGCACGTCGTCGAGCCCCGGGCACACCAAGTACCTCCAGACCATCTTCTACAGCAAGGGCATCCGCCTCTGCGACTGCCCCGGCTTGACCTTCCCCGCCCTGGACATGCCCAAGCCACTGCAGGTCGACTCCACCACTCCTCTCTCTCCCTCCCTCCCTCCCTCGCTCGCATTTGTTGAAGCGAACGGCGCCGCTGATGTTGTGTTTGTTCGCAGGTGCTGGCGGGCCTGTACCCGATCGCGCAGGTGAGGGAGCCCTATTCGGCCGTGGCCTTCCTCGCCGAGCGGGTGCCGGTGGAGAAGGTCTACGGCCTCACGCTCGAGGACCCGTCGAAGCCCTGGACCGCCTGGGACATTAGCGAACGCTACGCGGAGAAGAGGGACTACACGACCCGTCACGGCGCGTGGGACACCTACCGCGCGGGCAACGAGATACTGAGGTACTGTCCTCGCCATGTGCAAGCACATGCTGAGTTGGGGGTTGGGGTGGTGATTTGACATGTGTGCCCCTCGCCTTGTTGTGGTGTGTGTGTGTGTGTGTGTGTGTGTGTGTGTGTGTGTGTGTGTAGAGACGCGCTGGACGGGCGAGTGCTGCTCTACTTCTATCCGCCGACGGAGGGAGCGCCCAACGTCGAACGTGGGACGGGAGGACGGGCACGCACCGCTGATGGCGAACACGCCGACGCCGATGGCGCGGGAGGCGAGGAGAAGGCTGCGCCTGCGGAGGAGGGCGACGCGGAGGACGATGCGCCCTCTTCCGAACCCGAGAGCGAAGAGGAGGAGGACCAAGACGCTGGCGCTTCGCGCACGCAGAACCCCTTTGCACTGCTTGATGAAGAATGCCCCTGAGCCTTTGTTTCACGCTTGTTGTCTTCATGAAAGACGGGGGAGGACTTGCGAGTGTTATGGAGCCGTGCGTAGACGCGAGCATAAAGCTTGTTGATGGGGGGGGAGGTAGGGCGAGAGATGGCGACGGGGATGAAGGGCAAAAATGATGTGATTGGTTTTTGTTTATATTGTGCCTCACCTCCCCACCATAAATACGCCTTCTTTCAGAACAGGATGGAGAACTTAGAGACGACGACCACGGCGACCTCCCTTCTTCCTCGTGCCATCGGTAGGGATGGGGGTAACGTCCTCTGCAAATGCAAATTTGGCCAAGGGTGAGAAGTGATGGAGAGAAGAGGCAGATAGATGGCGGCGAAGTACCAATACGGCCGATCTTGAGGCCAGCGCGGGCAAGAGCGCGGAGAGCAGACTGGGCACCGGGACCGGGGGTCTTGGTCCTGTTACCACCAGTAGCGCGGAGCTTGATGTGGATGGCAGTGATGCCAAGCTCCTTGCAACGGGCAGCGACGTCCTGAGCAGCCAACATAGCAGCGTAGGGGCTCGACTCATCACGATCAGCCTTCACCTTCATGCCACCGGTCACACGGGACAGGGTTTCCTTGCCGGACAAATCGGTAACGTGCTGCACAGAAGAACATTGAGCGGCGATAAGCGACGGAACATGAACGATTTAATCCATAGCTCCATACGTACCACGAAAGTGTCGTTGAAGGAGGCGTAGATGTGGGCGACGGCGAAGATCTCCTCACCAGGGGCAGCCTGGGGGCCGAGCTTGACCTCCTCCTCAACCTTCTTTTCAACCTTCTTCTTACCCTGTAAAGACGAAGCGGCCACGCGGTAAGCAACAGCCCTCCATCTTCAGTCCAATTACTCGCTCAATCGTACCATGATTACGTGCGGTGCTGGCGGGGAGGATGGACGACAGCGATAGAGGAGAGAGAAAAAGAAAGAAGTCGACACGTACCCACTTCAAATCCGGCCACCATCGTCGGCAAAAATATTTGCATTACTAAAATTCCAGTACCAAATGCCTGAGGTGTGGTCTGCGCTGTGCGAGTACGCGAGCCACAAGCAAGTAGAGGACGTGACAGAGAGATGTTGTAGTTCAAAGTTTTATAGGGCAAAGGAGTATCAACAGTTCTGGCCAAAAGCAGAAAAAGCCAGGTGTGAAGCAAGAAGTCGGCCGAGAAAGAGAGGAAGGGGAAGATGCTGCCACGGCATAGCTTTTAGTCCATGCGGCACTTGATGTCCCTGGTGATCACCTCATCGGGCGTCCTGAACGAACAAAGACGACGCGAGTTGAAGTCAGCAGCTGCTCGTTCAAGAAGCTGGCTATTCGCTGGGAGGCGCCAGGACGTTCAACTTATTGTTGAGTAGAACAGGAGAGCAAGCGGGCGACGTACATGATATAGACAACAGCACCCCAACCACTGAACGCATCTCTGTCGACCGACGCCAACAACGCCTGAGAGATCACCTCGAACAGATCATCGGGCTCCTGTCGAGGGGCGCAGCGGGTCAGCTGCTGACATGGACGGACACGGAGATGATGGGGAAATGAAGGTGGGAGAAGCGTACGAGGTCGGGCTTCCACAGGGACTCGGTCATACCGTAGAGGGCTTCTCCGCATGTGCCAGCCACCACAGAGTCCTTGGCCAAGAGGGGAGCGCCGATGAGGTCCATGGCAGCGATGAAGGGCTTGTTGTCCGGGCCCGAGAGGCCGCAGACGACGGGCTCCACGAAGTAGGGACCGAATCTAACAGAGAGAGAGAGACGAGCACACGGACCGTGTGAGCAGGAGAGGGAGGGCGAGGGAGCGCTACACGAAGCAAGGGGCAAGACGAAAGAAGAACAACGCATACCGCTTCTCGTAGAGCATGGTCGAAACGAGGTTGGCAAAGGTCTCGGGGTCCATTTCTCTGTTCTCGCGAAGCTTGTACAGGTTGTGACGGAACTTGAAGCGATTGAATCTTGATTGATCGTGGTAGCGCCAGGTGGAGATGTGAGGCGCAGAGCGGGAGGAGGTAGAACCAAGAGATAAGAAGGGAAGTCGCGGCGTACAGTGTTTGGGCATCTGACACGAGGCCAGAAAGGCCCACCATGGTCTTTGAGTTGAGCTGCTGCACCTTGGGCATGTTGAAGGCGAGCGTCTGATGCTGGATACCAAACCGCTTGTCGCTGTAGGGTTGAATCGATGCATAATCTTAGCGCTACATGGCGCACACGGGGGGGGGGGGGCAGAGAGGTACCAAGCGATGGCAACGCAGTTCTTGCCAGTCATGGCAACGATGGCACCACCATTATACGCGAGGATTGACTGAAAGAAGCGAAATGAAAGAAAAAAAAAATGATGGAGATCAGGGAACACGCCGATAGAGTGGGAAGATCCAGCGAGAGATTGACTGCACACTTACCATTTTTAACTAGAAAGTTCGATTCACCACACGACCAGACTTAGAGATTGATTGATTGGCCGCACAGGTTGAGCCCCACCACACCAAACCGTGTCTTCGCGTCCAGCCAAACCAGACGTGTTCGAGTGTCGACCGTGTCCAAAAAGCTGTCGACACAGTCACAGCGAAGAACGACTTGGCAAACAGCTGCGCAGAAAGCTGGCCAAAACGAAGATCTACACATTCAGACAAGATCTGCAGCGACGCCACTAGATTGAATTTATTATAAACGACAGAAGATGGCGACGCTCTCGATCACTGAGGAAGAGGCCTCGATGCCCAAGAACCCCGACCTTGAGCTGGCCCAAAAGAGATTCCTGCTCACGCTCAACGATGAGATCGTGCCTCCCGAGGAGAAGCAGACCATCACGGCCGAGCTTCTCGAGGCTGTGAAGAAAGATAGTGCGTGCGCCCTCCCTGCGTTTCATTCAATCTCTGTGCCAGCCAGGGTGCTAATTTTCTCGTTCAGACATGCTGCCGTTCTACCAGGCACTGTGCGAGCAGTTCAAATGGAAGGTGGACACTGCGCTAGTTGAGACCATGAAGGCTGAGATCGAGAAGAAGGTGAAGGAATTGAATGACACGATCGCCGATGCTGAAGAGAATCTGGGCGAGAGCGAGGTGCGCGAGGGGTTCCTCGCGAGGGCCGACTTCTACTGCAGGATCGGTGATAAGGAGAAGGCTATTCAGGCCTTCAGAGAGACCACAGAGAAGACCGTGGGTCTTGGCCAGAAGCTGGACATCCTCTTCACCCTTGTCAGGATGGGCTTCTTCTGGAACGACGACGACCTCGTCACCAGAAACATCGAGAAGGCCAAGAGGTACCCACCCTCAGCGCCCCCCATCCTCACCTTCGTCGTGCAAGCATGAACGCTGTGCTACATCGCGTTGCTGCTACTCGAAAAGAAAAACAACTCCACGCGTCCGCTACTCACCTTCATGTTGCCGGCAGCATGATCGAACAGGGCGGCGATTGGGACAGGAGGAACAGGCTCAAGGTCTACGAGGCTCTCTACAACGCGTCCATCCGCAAATTCTCGGAGGCGGCCAACCTCTTCCTCGAGGGCCTCGCCACCTTCACCTCCTACGAACTCTGCACATACAACCACTTCATCTTCTACGCTATCCTCATGTCCGCCGTTTCCATCGATCGCGTCAACCTCAAGAAGAAGGTCACCGACGCGCCCGAAGTCCTGGCTGTGATTCGCGACCCCGAGCTCAGCAGGGTGGGCGATCTCATCAACTCCATCTACAACAGCGAGTATGCCACCTTCTTCCAGAGCCTCGGTAATGTCACGCCTCCTCTCTCCTCTTCTCTTCATCTCTCTCTCTCTCGACTGTTAGTGAGTCGTGCTGACACGCGTGTGTGTATGGTTGCAGCTGAGGTCACCGACCGAGTCAAGCGGGATCGCTACCTGGCCGTCCACGTGCGATACTACTGCAGGGAGATGAGGATCAAGGCCTACGCCCAGTTGCTCGACTCCTACCGCAGCGTGCGTCTCGACTCCATGGCCAAGGCCTTTGGCGTCACCGAAGAGTTCCTCGACAGGTACAGGCCCGCCGCCGCCCTTCTAGCGCGCGACTTTGTCGCTCTACCTCCTCTCCCCACTCTGGCCGTTGTGCTCACGTGGTTGGCGTCGACTATGTTCATCGTCATGTAGGGAGCTCTCGCGGTTCATCACCACCGGCCGCCTGCACTGCAAGATCGACAAGGTGGACGGGATCGTCGAGACCACGCGCCCCGATTCCAAGAACGCGCAGTACCAGGAGATGATCAAGTGCGGCGACGCCCTCCTCAACCGCGTCTCCAAGCTCTCCAGGATCATCAACCTGTAAGGCCTCGTCTCTGTCTTCTCCCTCTTTCCTCTCTCTCCCGCCTGCAACGTGCGTTGGTGTCCCCCTCGCAATGGAGTAGTTGCTACACGAAACCAAGCCAAGCTTTTGTGAAACGTGTAGAGGGGGGGGGGGCGAGCTGGCGTCTCTCAGTTGGCGGGGGCGATGTACTTGTTGACCGCCCGTCTCAACACCTCGATCGCCTCCTTCTTGTCCTGGGCCTTGAACACGCCCGAGCCCGAGACGATGACGTTGGCGCCAGCCTGGGGTAGTCAAGAAGAGAAAGAGAGGGGGGGGGGAGGTTGAGGAGGCGAAGAGGCCACCGACTGGCGCGCTGTGTTTTTGTTGTCGACAAAAGGGCTGAGGTACCTCGGCGGCGGTGTCGATGGTCTTCTCGTTGAGGCCGCCGTCGACCTCGATGTCGAGCGTGGGGTACTGCGCCCTGAGCTCCCGCACCTTGGACATCATGTCGGCCATGAACTCCTGGCCGCCAAACCCGGGCTCCACCGTCATCACCAGCACCTGCGCGCGGCCCGTGTGCAAGCAATGATTAATAGGGGAGGCCACGTGTAGCGTCAGGCGAGAGAACGCTGAGAGGGAGAGACTCACCATGTCGACATCCTTGACGTAGGGGAGGATGGCCTCGAGCTTGGTGCCGGGCTTGAGGGCGATGCCCACCCTCATGCCGGTCGACTTGACCCTCTTGATGAACCCGGCGGGATCGTCTGTCCAGCGCGACGATGACGATGTTAAGGGCAACAAGGTCTCGCGCGACCATTGGACTGCATGGGAGGACACGGGAGGGGGGAGGGGTGTACCGACGGTCTCGACGTGGAAGGTGATGGAGCTCGCGCCGGCCTTGTGGAAGTCGTCGACCCACTTCTCGGGCTGGGAAACCATCAGGTGGCAATCGAGGAACCTGCGAGCCACGGGCACGCAAGCAGGCGATCAGCGCCCTCCCCGTCAAGAAAAGAAAGAAAGGGAGAGCTGATGATGGAGGCGGCGTGGTACATGTCGGTGTGCTTGCGGAGGGACTGGATGATGGGCGGGCCGAGGGTCAGGTTGGGCACAAAGTGCCTGGTGCAAACCAAATCCAATTATTTTTACATTTTTAAATAAAATAATGGGCCATAATAATAATAAAATAATAATAAAAATAAATAAAAATGGGCACGATAGAGATCTGTAGCTCCGGGGTGACCGAGTGGGGGGGGGGGCGGAACCCATCCATGACGTCCATGTGGAGCCAGTCGGCACCGGCATCCTTCATGGACTGGGCCTCCTCCGCGAGCCGAGCGAAATCACCCGACAAGAGCGACGGCGCGATGAGAGCCTTCAACGACATATCTGCGTTGCCGTCACAGCGAGCGTGAGTTTCGCCCGCAGCCACCCTCATTTGAACAGACCACAGAGTGAACCACACCACCTGTACCTGCTGGTTGCAACGCGTAGAACTAAAATAAAATGAAATTTTTTTCGTCACAAATAATTGAATAAATAAATAGATTTTATTCTGGTAAATAAAACATGTTGCTTTCCGTTGCGTTGCAGAGCGCAGGTGCCTGCCCGCTACGAGTACGTGTAGTCCTGGGCAGAGTAGAGGCTGGGCCTGACGGAGGTGACGGCGGCCTTGGGGTCGAAGAGGGCCTGGTAGGCCGAGCCCGGACAGGGTCGCAGCAGGTGGAGCTTCTTCTTGTGCGCCTTCAGCACGTCTCGCAGCGAGTTATACCTTCACCCACGAGCACGCGCGTGCACGATGAGCCACACGACACACACACACACACACACACACACACACACACACACACACACACACACACACACACACACACGCACGCACGCACACACGCACACACACACACACACACGCACGCACGCACACACACACACACACGACACACACGCGTACTCGTTGGCGCCGAGGCAGAAGGCGAGGCCGGCCCTGTGCGAGATGCGGAAGTGGGCGAGCGCGTCCTTCTTGTTCTTGCCGGTGATGGTGAACGAGCCGGGCGTCGACGAGAACCGGACCAGGTAGGTCCCGTGCTTGTGCTTGGCCAGCAGCAGCTCGGCCTCGGCCTCGGTCACGTCGCCGTGGAACCACTCCTCCCGCAGCGTCCCCTGAGCTCGGCGAAGGCGACACGGTGAGGCCACGAGAAGGCAAGAGATCGGGAGAGAGAGGGCGGTGGACGCGCACTTCGATCTCGTCGAGGAACTGGGCGGGGGTGTCGAGCGGCCCGAAGCACTCGAGGGCGCGAGCAAACTGTTCGATGCCCACCATGTCCCGGTCCTTGGCCACCAGCACCCGCACGAGCTCCAGCCGATTGGCGTCCGCGCCCTGCAACCAAGCCACCGCAACACAATCGGCCAATCAACAATCAGTCGATTAACCAATCAACCAATCAAGAAAACGAGCAACAAGAGGGAGGTGGAGTGCCTTGATGTTGAAGAAGTCGGTGAAGGCCTGCTGGAACTCGTTCCACGTGACGGTCTCCCGGGTGAGGAAATACTGGGCCCAGAGCGCGCACGCCCGCTTGTCCCGCAGCGTGGCCTCGAGCGTCACCTGTGCTGGCGGCCGTCAGGACGGGTGAAGGAAAGAGATGGGGGGGGGGCGAGTCGGGCGCGGGGGCGGGGCGTGCCTTGTAGAACACGTTCGAGGAGAGCATGTCGACAAAGGCCGGCCGCTTGGAGGGCACCGTGTCCCAACACGACCGTATCAGCTTGGCCAGCCGCACTGCGCACACGATCGCGAAGCTCGGTGAGACCTCCCGAAAGAGGTTTCAGCGAAGTAAAAGGTCAAGAGAGGGAGGGAGGGAGGGGGAGAGAGTACCGGGGCAAGTGGACGGGATCTTGGGCCGCTCGTTCTTCTTCACGACAACGTCGATGAGCGACTGCAGGGATGTGAACTCGCTGAACGGTTCCTCGCCCGTGGCCAACTCGTACAGCACCATGCCGAACGAGTAGATGTCTGTTCGTGCCCCAGTCCAAATAAATAAATAAAATAATCATTAAATCAATATGTTTTCTCATTTTCTAAAATAAATAAATAAAAATATTAAAAAGGTGGGAAGGGAGAAGTCGAGACCTGTCTTTTCGTCGTACTCGAGGCCGAGGAGCATCTCGGGGCTCATGTAGACGGGCGAGCCGTGCAGGCCCCTGTGCGTGCCCGAGGCGTTGATCTTGGCCAGCCCAAAGTCGGCCACCTTCACCTCCCAGTCGTCATTGACTGCACAGAGCAGGTCAAGGAGGTCAACGCAGATCGCGGTTCGACTTTAAGAAGGCGCAAAGCGCGCACGTCACATGGGGAGGCGCGGTCGAGTAGAGATACCGAGGAGGTTGGAGCACTTGAGGTCCAGGTGGAGGATGGGCGGAGCGGCGTTGTGCAGCCAATTCATGCCCAGGGCGGCGTCGCGCGCAAACGACATGCGCTGCTTGAAGGAGAGCTTCACCGACTTGTCCCGCAGCAGGTCCGTAACAGAGCCCCTGCTCGCGCCGCCGCCACGCGTCAGCAGAGGTCGACAAGGAGCGGGCCTGACGCCAGCCCGAGGGGTAGAGCGGCGAGTGGGGGAGGAGGGAGGTGTACTTGGACATGAGTTCGGTGATGATAGTGAGGTTGTCGGGCATGGTGCACGCGCCCATGAACAGGACAACATTCGGGTGTCTCAAGTTGCTGTAGAGAAGATGTTATATTGTGTGTACAGCAGAGATACACTCAATAATAATGATTACTGATATTATAAAAATAGATGATAAAATAGACTGCGCAACAGGCGTACCACATAATGTCCACTTCGTGGCCAAAGGCGCGTAGAGCCTTCTCGTCGAGAAACTTGGCAGTGAGCTTCTTGACGGCGACGTCCTTGGCATAGAGTTTGGCCCTGTACACCTTGCCGTACGACCCCGAGCCGAGCAACTCGCCCAGCTTGAGATCTTTGGGATCTATCTCGTAGTTGGTAACGAACACCGAGTAGTCCAGCGTTTTCTTGGCCGCGCCCTTCTCGTCCTCCTTTTTCTCGTCCTTTGCCTGCCCTTCCTTCTCCTTCTGCTCTCGCTCATCTTTGCCCCTTGTTGCGCCGGCAGTTGGGGTTGCACGATGGCCGCCTGCAGCATGTCTATCCTTCGTGGCGCGTGTAGTCGTCGATGGCTCGTCGGATTCAGAAGAATCAGAGTCAGAATCGTCCGAATCACTCGAAAGATCAGACGACAGATCTGAGGAGAGGTCAGAGGACGCGAGGTCTTTCTTCTTGGCGTCCTGCGGCGCATCGGCAAGCTGCAGCTTGCTCACCCCATCAGCTACGGCAGACATCTCGACGATCAGCTTCTCGTTGTTTTATTACGAGTGTTGGTTTGGTGAACAGCACCAGCGCGGTGAGCTCCATTCTGAAATTCTTGAAAGTGTTTTCGAATTAGATTGCTATTTCGCAAATGCGGAGGCGTGCAGGGAAAACAAAAAATTACAGCGAAAAGAAGCTTGGCGAGACCACGTTAGCTGAACCGCGAAGAGGAAGGCCAAGGTCGCTGCACGTCTTCCATCTCAAAGAGATACGCATTGGAGAAGATAGAGAGATAACAACTTGGCGCGAGCGAGTGATCGATTAGTGAATCGAGACCATCATTTGTCCTCTTAGGGTCACCGACAGAGTAAATCGTTTGTCAGGGCATGATGTCAGAAGGGCACAGAGCGCATGTGTCGGATCAACCGAGCAGCGAGTTGGAGGAAGTGGAGATTGGAGACAAGAAGGAAGAAGACATGATAGAAGACACTAACGAAGACGCAGACTCGAGCCTTTCGTCTTCATCTGACGAAGGAGAAGAAGAAGACGAAATGAACGGAGACAAGGAAACCGAAGACGGTGAGGCGACGCAGCCCGCTGCGGCCGAGGAAGAAGATGATGACCCCGAGGCCAACTGGGAGGCCAAAGTGCCAGAGCCTGAGGAGGGCGGCCCCGAGGCCGAGAAGCGGCTCATCAAGGAGCTCGATTGGGAGCGAAAGAAGACGGCCAAGAACCAGACGTGGTATCTTCTCTCGGCCAAGTGGCTCGAAGACTGGAAGCAGTACGTCGATTATGGCGACGATGACGCGCAGCAGAGCTCTGATTCTGATGACGACGAAGAAGCCGCTACGCGCGAGAGAATTCGCCCAGGCCCCATCACCAACTCGATGCTGCTCGAGCCGCAGAGCGACTACTTGCGCAGGGAGTGCAGCGAAGGGCGGCACTACGTGATCGTGCCCGAGGAGGCCTGGCGCCTGTGGTGGAAGTGGTACGCCGGCGGGCCGCCGCTGCCGCGCAAGACGGTCACGACTGGATGGTACAACCAGCAGTACGTGGTCGAGGTGCGCCTGCTGCACCTCAAATTCGTCAAATCGTCGGACAAGAACACCGAGGTGCCGGCTTCCTTCTCCAAGACTGCCACCGTTGGCGACATCAAGAAGAAGATGTGCAAGCGCCTCAAGCTCGACCCTGCCAACGTGCGCCTCTGGGACTGGCACGCGCGGTACCGTTCAGACACTCTCTTGCATCCATCTTTTTTTTAAATATTAAAAAAAACACATTTTATTTATTGTTTATTCTTTATTTTTGTCTCTACACGTCGGGCTGTAGTGTGTCCCGCTGGCGTCACGCTCACTCGTCGACCCGCACAGGAACAAGATCAAGCTGCTGACGGACATGACCGACACGCTGGACGAAGCCCAGATCATCGACAACCAGCTGGTGCTCTTCGAGGAGAAGGACGCGACCACGGGCAAGTTCCCCGAGGACTCCTACGCCAGCAGCTACCGCTCCTCCTACGGCTCGTCGTCGTCCTACGGCTACGGCTCGTCGTCCTCCTACGGCTCGTCGTCGTACGGCTCGTCCTCCTACGGCTACTCCCGCTACACCGAGCCGGGCGAGCCGGGCGTGTGCGGGTTGCAGAACCTGGGCAACACCTGCTTCATGAACTCGGCCCTCCAGTGCCTCTCCAACACGGTGCCGCTGACCAACTTCTTCCTGCGCGGCACCTACAAGGGCGACGTCAACGAGGTCAACCCGCTGGGCACCAAGGGCGAGCTGGTCGAGGCCTACACGGCGCTGCTCCGCGAGATCTGGTCCGGCGCGGCCCGCTCCACCGCCCCGCGTTCGTTCAAGTACAAGCTCGAGCGCTTCGCGCCCCAGTTCAGCGGCTACCAGCAGCACGACTCCCAGGAGCTGCTCGGCTTCCTCCTCGACGGCATTCACGAAGACTTGAACCGCATCAAGCAGAAGCCCTACGTCGAGGTACAGCCCAAGAGCGCACTACGCTGTGTGTGTGTGTGTGTGTGTGTGTGTGTGTGTGTGTGTGTGTGTGTGTGTGTGTGTGTCGTGTGTGTGTGTCGTGTGTGTGTGTGTGTGTGTGTGTGTGTGTGTGTGTGTGTGTGTGTGTGTGTGTGTCGTGTGATGTGGTGGTTGGGCTTGGCCGCGCGTGTACTGAGCTGACACGTGTCACTGGTGGTTGCGTGCAGGCCAAGGAAGCCGACGGACGACCGGACACCGAGGTCGCCGAGGAGGCGTGGGTGGGCCACCGCGCGCGTAACGACTCGGTGATCGTGGACAGGTTCCAGGGCCAGCTCAAGTCGACCCTCATCTGCCCCGAGTGCTCCAAGGTGTCCATCACCTTTGACCCGTTCATGTACGCACGCTCCTCCTGCTTCGCCGAGCCGGCCAACCCGGTGGTCGTTGTTGCGATCAGCGGTTTGACGCTCGCGATACGCGATCCAGGTACCTGTCGTTGCCTCTCCCGATGAAGATGACCCGCCGCATGGCCGTCACCTTCATCTCGCGCGACCCCGCGCGCCTCCCGACCAAATACGCCGTCGACGTGCCCAAGCACGGCTCCATCAAGGAGCTGCGGGTGAGTGGCCACCTTCCTCCTCCGCCTCTGCTCTCGCTGCTCGCTAACTTTTCTTTTCCTTTTCTCTCTTTTCACCTGCGCACAGATGGCCATCGCTGTGTTTGTGGGCGTGGACGCGCGCAACCTGATCCTGGCCGACCTGTACAACTCCAGGTTCTTCAAGGAGTACAGCGACCGCGAGAGCCTGGACACCATCCAGGACCGCGACGTCACCGTCGTCTACGAGCTGCCGCCCAATCCCGCCGCCGCGGTACGCCTCGTCGCGCCTCGGACCGGCTCTGGCTGAAGTCTGCCACACTTGTTGCTCACCTCATCGATCCTCTAGGAGAAGGCCAAGGATCCCGAGCCCGAGCCTGAACCTGAGGACCCCTACGACGATGACGACGACCAGATCTGGGGCGATGGCTACTCCTACAGGAGGTACAGCACGCACACACAGCGCGCGCACGCACAGGTTTTGGGTGAAGCTGATTGGCCGAAACTCTCGGTTCGGTGTTTGGCAGCATGGGCGTGTCGAGGGCGTCGGCCAAGCCCAAGGTGGAGGAGCCCAAGGACGGCATCATCCAGGTGCGCGTGCTCAACCGCAAGGACGAGACGGTCACCCACCGCACCTACTACGGCACCCCGACGAGCTACACGCGCAAGACCCTCTTTGGCGTGCCCTTCATCCTGCAGATCCCCAACAAGATCACCTACGCCGAGCTCTACCGGCAGGCCCTGCACCAGCTGCAGCGCTACTTGAAGGTGCGACTGCCACCCCTCCTCCCCACTACCCCCCCCCCTCCCTCTCAGCCCAGCGTCGTTGTCGACGTCGACTCATTGTTTGCGTGGGCGGTCGACAGGGCTTGCCTGACCCGCTCCCCGCCGAGGAGGAGCCGATGGAAGCCGAGCAAGCCCCGGAGGCGGGCGGCGACCAGCAACCCGCGGCGGCCGACGAGCGGAAAGACAACGACGGCGAGGGGGAGGAGGGGGAGGAGGGGGAGGAGGACGATGATGTCAACGTAGAGGAGGCCGAGGGACTGCTCTCGGGCGAGCCCGGCAAGAAGAAGAAGAAGAACAAGCGGGAAGGCACCTACGGCAGCGACAGCGAACACGACGCCCACTCGTTCGCGTCGTCGTCGTCCTCTTCAGATGACGACGATGATGACGTGCGTCTCCCCTTCCCTCGCGCCCTTCGCGCACGCGAGCCTGACCCCGCCGTGTGCGTGTTGACGTTCGCAGAACCGCTACTCGGCCTACTCGAGCCGGCCACAGCCCGTCGAAACCAAGGCGCCCGTCATCCCTACGTCCATAGACGGCCGA
>JANDJZ010000420.1:0-10851 GCA_027943245.1 Acanthamoeba sp. SK_2022b
GGGCCGACCTCGATGAGCCGCTCGACGCCAAAGTGGGCAAAGATGACCTTCTGGGTCTCGATCCAGCGCACGGGCGAGGCGAACTGGTAGGCCAGCAGCTCGACGAGGATGTGGAAGGCCAGCTGCTGCGGCGCGGGCGAGCACGTCCTCGAGCACGGGCGACTGGGTCTCGTCGCGGAGGGCCTGCACGTAGGCCCGGTCGAGCGAGAAGGGCACCGCCGTCACGTTGGGGATGTAGCGGCCCACGAGGATGCTCGGGTTGAGCTGCTGCGGGGTCATGCGCTGCAGCAGGATCTGCCGGAAGGCGGGCACGCCGTCCTTGAGGAACTTGGAGTGGAACGGCACGTCGATGCCCGGCAGCGGGATGGTGGCCACGCCGCGCTTGAGCACGATGCGGCGCGTCAGCGGGTCGCGCACGTTCTCCTCGGTCTCCCGCATGGCGGCCTCGACCAGCTGCTCGACCGAGGCGCGGTCGATCTTGGCCGCCTTGCCGTGCTTCTTCAGGAGCTGGTGGACCTCGTCGATGACCATGCCCAGGATGTTGAGGTTGCCGTTCTCGCCGGCCACCACGTACTGGTAGTGCTCGACGTTGTAGTTGACCACCTGCAGCAGCTGGTCGTTCTTCTCGCAGATCAGCGAGATGATCTGGTCCAGGTGCGCGTCGCGGAACAGGTACGGGTGCACGCGCTGCGGGTTGACCGCCACCATCGAATACTGCGAGTGGCCGGCCTTGTCGCGAACGACCGAGTTCTGCATGGTCATGCCGCGCAGGAAGACGATGTCGACCAGGCTCTCGATGGTGAGCACCTTGGCCACCGAGGCCAGCGCGGCGTACTCGCCCAGCGAGTGGCCCGCGAAGATGCAGTCGTCCGAGGGAATGAGGCCGCGCTCGCGCATGTCCTCGAAGGCCGCCAGCTCGACCAGCACGAGCGCGGGCTGCGAGAACTGCGTGGCGAAGAGCAGGCCCTCGGGGTGCTTGAAGGTGTGCGACGACGACGTGTCGGTGATGTCCGAGAAGAGGGGCTTCTCGCGCGTGCGCGTGCGGGTGACCCTCTGCGTCTTGGGCGCCTCGCCCTCCTTGCCCGCTTCGGCCGCGGCGGCGGCGGGGATCTCCTCCTCGTACTCCTCCTGGACCTGGCAGGTGAGCTTCTGGTAGTTCTTCTTGATCTTCCTGCCACGGCTGCCGCCGAAGAAGATGGTGATCTCCTTGGGGTTCTCCTTCACCAGCTGCAGGATCGAGAAGCCGTATTCCTCTTGGAAATATTTGTCCTATATAAAATGAATTAGTAAATCAATTTCTTATGATAAAAAAAAAAGAAAGAAAAAAGAAAAGACGTACAGCGGCGTCCCAGATCTGCTTGGCGATGGGCGAGGACGCGTAGAGGTCGAGGCCCATGCCGACCGACACGCTGCCCTGTCCGGTGAAGACGTAGCAGGTCTTGGGGCCCTTCACGTCGGCCGTGCCCTTAAGCACCAGCTCGCCCCTCTCCGTGTTGGTCTCGATCTCCACGAGCATCCTGCACCCCATTGGATAAAAACAAAATAATTAATTAAATAAAACAAACAAAACAAATAAGTAGCGCTTGCAAGTGTAAGTATGATACGATACCTTCCGTTCTTCATGCCGATGTGGCGCACGGAGGTGAGGAGCTGATCGCGCGGCTTGACCATGCCGACAAACTCGGTGTGGAAGTCGACGACGCGTTCGGGCTTGTTCTTGGCCACGAAGGACTCGATCACGCGGCGCGCGTTGGCCGACGTCCACATGCCGTGGGTGATGGTGTCGTGCGGCAGCTCGGCAAAGATCGAGAAGTACTTGTTGGTGTGGATCGGGTTGAGGTCGCCCGACGCGAGGGCGTAGGTCACGCTCTCGGGCGGCACCGGGATGCGGTCGGACACGTTGAGCAGCTGGTAGCCGCCGTTGTCAAAGAACACGGCGTGCTCGAGCGGCTTGCCGAAGCGCTGGACAAAGGCCTTGGGCACGTTGGCCTTGACGTCGGCCTTCTCGTAGGCGATGGTGGCCACGGTGTCCATCATCTCGCGCTCGAGTTCGTCGCCGCGCTCGAGCGAGGCCAGCGTGGGCACGAAGGACGACGGGCCGCTCAGCTTGTAGACCACGCCCTCGACCTTGACGTGCTGCCGGACCTCCTTCTGCTTGTGGCCCTCCTCGTCCTCGTCCACCGACGCCGCGCCCAGCGACGCCGCGGGCTGGCGCTCGATCTCGAGCGACGTGAACTTGAACACGAGCCGCTCGCCCAGCCGCAGGTTGCTCTTGTCGGCCTCCGAGCGCCACTGGATCCAGGCCTTGGACTGCAGGATCGACAGCTCCTCCTTGGACTTGACCACGAGCGTGTACGCGTCCTTGGTCTTCTCGAACGTGACCTCCTCCTCCTCGCCGCCGCCAGCCGCGGGTTGGGCCGCGTCGAGCGCGTGGAGCTCGCTCCCGCGGAACAGGAACTCGCTGCGCACCTCGATCAGCGCCGCGCCGGGCTGCTGCCGCTTCTTGAGCTGGCCCACGACCCCGATCTGGAGGCCGGACACGGTCTTGCGCATCTTGGTGATCTCCATGCTGGTGACCACCGAGTCGCCCTCGGTGAAGGTCTGGTTCGAGTTGAGGTCCGACAGCTTCCTGAAGCCGTTGTTCAGGTGGACGAGGTGCAGCAGGTTGCCGTCGATCTCCTGCATCGCGAGAGTGCAAAGTCGGTCAGCTGAGCTGGTGACACGAATGGAGACCGCCCAGTGGTTGATGGGGGAGGAGGGAGACACTGACCTTGAGGAAGAGCGACTTGATGAGGGACTCCCAGGCGGCGACGATGGCAAAGTCGGTGGGCGCCTGGAGGAGCTTGCCGTCGTTGGCCAGCGTGCGACCGATCGCAGCGCTGAAGAACTCGATCGCCTGCTTCTTGATCTCGAACACGTTGGCAAAAGTCGCGCTGAGGGGCTCCTTGGCCGCGATCTCCTTGGACACTGCACAGCACTAACGTGAGCGTGTGTGTGCGCGCGCGCGGGCGAGCGTGCGCGTGCGTACCCTCGTCGGCGTTGGAGAACCACAGTTTGCCGTAGAACTCCTTGACCGCGTCGTTGAATCCGTCCATGACCTGCGAGATCGGCGCAGAAGCTCTATCCGCATAGTACCTAATTGCCATGGGTTTTTGTTTGTTTTTTTTTTTTTTTGTTAATTTAAAAAAACAATTATTAAAAAAACATTCTCTCACGGCTACGGCTGTTGTGCAAATACATTAATAATTTTTAAATTAAAAATAGGAGGAGGGACGGTACCGGTAGTGGAGGGTGAGCGGGATCATCTCCCAGCGCAAGGAGGACGTGGGCGAGGAGGGGACGGGGATAGGGTGGTAGATGGTGACTGTGAAGCCGCGTTGGTCGTCGGCCCGCTTGATGCGGAGCACGGGCTTGTGCTTGAGGGGGGCGGCCACGAAGCCGCCGTTGGCGGCCTGGCCGGCCTGGCCGTCAAAGAGCGAGACCTCGACCACGTCTTCGTGCCACTGCTGCGACTGCGAGCGCACCTGGTAGCGCTGGCCCACCGCCGGCTCGAGCAGGCGCAGGAACGGGTTGCTCACGTACTTCTTGCCTGTGTCGACACGCCACAACAGAATGTAAGACAGGCACGCGTACACGTGTCGCCAGGAATGAGCGAGAATACCTTGGACGATGTGGGGCGAGGTGAGGAGGGCGCGCCACCAGGAGTTCTTGCCGGCCGACAGCCACTCGTACCAGATGGAGCGATCGGGGAGGAGGTTCTTCTCGCGCGGCAGCTGGATGCTGACCACGGTGCCGGCCGGGGCCGCCGTCTTGGCCTTGGCAGCATCGCTGATGGCGCCCTTCTCGACCGCGCGCTCGACCGTGACGCCCACGCTGCGCTCGACCTCGGCAAAGGCGTTCAGCACGCGGGCGGGCACGGGTGTCGACAGATATTCGATCGTGGGGATCGGTCGCGACTCCTGGGCGTAGGGCTTGGTGGCCTTGAGGAGGTCGATCCAGCCGTCGTGGATGCCGTTGAGTATGTCGGCCACGGGCTCGTTGACCTTGGTGCAGAAGCGGACGGCCATGGGGCCCTGCAGGATTACCACGCGGCCCACGTCGCGGTCCTGCACGGCGTCGAGGTCCTCCGACTGCCAGAGCGAGTCCTTCTTGAACCAGAACTGGAGCTGGTCGTCGATCACGGGCACGAAGTTGACGGGCTTGCCCATGCGCCGCTTGCACAGCTGGATGAAGTAGTCGACGTCCTCGGTCGACAGCAACTGGACGGCGGCGTCGGGGTAGGCCGTCTTGAAGACGCGGTCGACCCACTCGAAGGGCTGCTGCTTCAGGAGCGCCGTCGGGGGCAGCACGCTGACGTACTTGGTCTTAGTCCCGTGCTCGGTGGGCTTGATGAACCGTTCCTCGGTGTGGCGCGAGAAGTCGAGCACGCGGTCGAAGAAGCCCTTGTCGATCCAGCGGCCCTCCTTCGCCTGCGTCGGCTGGATGTACATGAGCGACACCATCCTGTGCGCCACCTCGTAGTAGGTCATCTCCGCCAGGTCCACCACTTTGCCGCTCTGTTGTGACCGGCCGTCAGTCGATCCACACATTTTTGCCCGTGTTTCTTCAACGACAGGGAGGCGTGCTGCCACACGTACCAGGGTCTTGCCAAAGTAGACCTTCTGGAAGTCGGCGTTGAGGCGGTTGATGATGTACTGCTTCTTCTCAATGATCTTCTGGATCATCTTCTCCTTGGGCAGTTGGAAGAACTGGTCGTCAAAGTCCTTCCACACCTCGAGACCTGTACCGAATCAGAAATCAGATACCGGGTTTTGTTTTAAGACCCAATCAGGATTCAGAAAGAAGGCAGGCGAGGCCGCACCTCTGGTGAGAACTTTGTGGATGGGCTCGCCCAGCTCGGACTTGACGGTGACGATGCCGCCGGCTGAGGTATGATAGGAATTCTCCCACTCCTCCTCGTTCTCGATGCCGGGCGTGTCGACCAGCAGCTGCTTGGCCTCGAGCGACGTGTTGGCCTCCTTGGCCACCATCACGCGGCTGGCGATGAGGATGGCGTCGTAGGGCATCGGCTGGTAGCCAAACTTGACCGACCACGATCCTTAAAATAAATACATAAATAAAATAACATAGCATGTCAATCAACTGAACCCTATTGGCCACGCTGAGCGGGGAAGCTTACCGTTGAGGTAGGGCCACGAGTGTTCCGCGTCGCCGAAGCCGCTGCCACCGATGAGGACGATGTTCTTTTGGCTGCGGATGAGCGGGTAGGTCTGGAGGATAGGCTCGTGGAAGTCCTCGAACGAGTGGTGGCCGCCGGCTCGGCCGCCGGTCCACTGGAGCAGGATGTTGGTCTCCGGGTGGGCCGCGGCGATCTGGCACACGAGCTTGATGGCCGCGATCGAGCCGGGCTTGAAGGCGAGGTGCTTGATGTCGGCCCTTTGCATCGACTCGATGATTTCGGCCGACTTCTCGAGAGAAGGCACGCCCGCCGCAACGCACACGCCCTCTGTTTGGCCGCACACAAAACGCCGCATGAGTGTCGACACAAAAACGCACGCCTGTTGAGGAGCTCGGGCGTGTACCGATGGGGTAGCCCTGCTTCCTGAGCTTGATGAGCAGCGGGAACTGCAGGTTCCACAGGCGAGGATTGAGGTAGAGCAGGTTGAGGGTGATGCCGTGTCCCGCGTCCATGCTCTCCACGAGCTGATCGATCCGCTGGCGGACGATGTCCTCCGTGGGGAGACCGCCGCCGGCGAGCTCGCCGTGGTAGCCCGCGTTCAGGGTGGCCGCCACGATCTGATGCGATCACCGGACATGATTAGCTATTGCTCCGAAGCCCACTCGGTTCGCATACGTGAAAGGGAGGCGGTGGTACCTGGTGGCTAGCCGTGGTGGGCGTCATGCCGGCAACCATGACGGGCGGCTTGCCCATGACGCGCGTGTATTTAGTGTCGACAAGCAGCTTGCCGTCGGCCTTGCGCTGGACCAGCGAGGGACCGAACTCGGTCTCCCAATCGAGCGCGAACGGGATGGCCTCGCTGCGCGAGTCGAAGAGGACCGACTTGTCGGCCACCACGAGGTCCTCCTCGAACGGCTGGAACGCGCCGGCCATCACGAACTGCACGCCGGAGCCCTCCAGGTTCTTGGACGTGAACGAGACGGCGCCGGACATCTTGCCCGGCCCAAAGTCGATCACGTGGGTGATGCCCTCGCGCCTGCGCGAGATCTTCTCGGTGGCGCGGAGCCAGTTGACGTGCTCCGTGCACTGGAGGTCGATCAGCGTGTCGACAAGCTCGGCGGCGGCGGCCGTGCGGAGGTCGGAGCCGTCGAGCGTCGAGTAGATGGGGATGGCCAGGTCCTTGCCCACGATCGACCACAGCCGGCCGCCCTTCTCGCGCAGCCGCTTGACGTCGTCCCGCACCCACTGCACGGCGCCCTTGAGCAGCTGCGAGTGGAAGGGCACCGAGACGGGCAGGTAGACGAGCCGGAACTCCCTCTTGCGCTTGGAGTGCGGGACGCGCGACTGGTCGACGTTGTCCTCCTTCCGCGTCTCCTTCTCGTTCAGGAGCACCGAGAGCGTGTGGAGCGACTCCGGGTGGCCCACGACCACCACCGCACGAGGCCCGTTCTGCATTCAAAGGGCGGGTGAGTTCAGGCCAGCCTCTGACGAGATCACGCGGGGGGGGGCGCACTCGCACTCGCGAGTGGCGTACCTGAAGGGCGATCTCGAGCTGCCGGTTGGGCTCGTCGCTGAGCTTCTTGTTGATGATGTCGACATACTTTTGCACGACCTGGGGCAGCAGGTGGAGCACCACCATCATGGGCGTCGGGTTGCGCGAGCCGTGGATCTTCTTGGACTCCTTGAGGATGTCCGTGCGCTGGGCCTCGATGAAGGAGGGGAACGTGACGACCTGCTGCAGGCGGACGCCGATCCAGAACAGGTACTGCACGGAGCTGACGATGTTTTCGATCAGCTCCTCCTCGGTCTTGGAGGCGGCAAACACCAGCGCCGTCAGGATGCCCTGCGAGTGCCCTACATATTTTTAAATATATATATTAGAAATATAGCAAATATTAATAAATAATAAAAAGGGGCTAGTACTGGACAGGCACACATGCTGGGAAGAGGTGGAGGTAAGCGCGTACCGGTGGCACCCTTGAAGTGGGAGACGACCTCGGCAGGGCTGAGGTTCCAGGCTCGGATGCAGATGAGGTAGTTGATGAGAGCGGTGAGGCCGATCATGGGGTAGGAGATCGGAGCCGACGAGAGGTAGGTGGAAGGCGGCACGTTGGAATCGTCAGTGATCCACTCGAGCACGTTGAGGCCGTGCGGGAAGAGCTCGTTGAAGCCCTTGACGCCGCTGTCGCTGCCGGCGTCCTCCTCGCCCTCGAGCAGGTGCGTGGCCTGCTTCTGCAGCGCGGCGATGGCGCTTTCGATGGTGGGCCGCACGTCGACGTAGACCTGGTAGTTGGTCCTCAGCTCCTGCAGCCAGTTGACGCCCTGCCCGCCAAACAGAGCAAAGAGGCCGACGGCGCGCTTCTTGGCCATCTCGAAGAGGCCGCTGGTGACGCCGATGCCCGGCGCGGCCACGTCGCTCGCGTGGCCCATCTGCCTCAGCTCGGCCAGCACCGCCGTGTAGCACTGAATGATTTTGTGAATTTCGGCCGGGGTCTCGTCGTTCCTGTCCGTGCGGGCGAGTGGCGCACGCGTGAGCACAAACCGCCGGCGCGGCGAGCATTGGTTGGAAGGGAGTACTTGTGCAGCTCGGCGAGGACGGCGTGAACGTTGTTGCCGTTGAAGGCGGACACGAACTCGGCGAACGCGATGCGGAGCAGGTAGGCACGCGACGCGGGGGAGAGCGACTGCGAGTCCTGCGAACCGGCCGAGCTGTGTTTTTCGCGTGCGTGCGTGAGCGTCAAGAGCGACCAGGGGAGAGAGGCAAGGCGTGCGTACTTGGGTCTGGTCTGATGGATGGTGAGGAGGAGGAGCGACCAGATGCGAATTTCGTGAGCGTGGAAGCTCTCGCCCTCCCGCTCCACATCGTCGGGCTGGGCGCGCGCCCAGAGGGACTGCACCACCGACATAAGTTCGATGGGCACCCATAGCTGCAGCTTGGACGACAGCTTCACCGGAACCTATCATTGTGGTCACGGCACAGAATTAACAGTGATTATTGCAGCTGGCAAAGTCCACGCCTATTTGTGGCATTAATGATAACTAATAATAATAATAAATTTGTTTATACGCGGAGTTGGCGGAGCGATTCTTTCTGTAACAAAGAAACAATCCGAAACAAGGCTCCGGCCCCGGTGGGCCCAAAGATGGAGGGAGTACTTTTTCGGGGCTCTGCTGCTTCTGCTTGGCAGCGGAGCGTTCGGCCGCCCTTTGCTTCTTCCAGTCGTCGAAGGCCTCTTCGGAGACCATCTCCTTTCTGTCGAGGACCGTCCAGTTCTCATCTTCAGCTGCAGTACGGTAAGGGACGTATTTAGCCTTTCGCGCTCCTCTCCCCGCTCCCCTTCCTCATTTCGTTGAGGAACTGAGGAGCAAATATAACGCAAGTGGAAGCCAAGCAAACCACAAAGAACGAAAGCGAAGCGAAAAGAGCCAAAGAGACGACAAGTGTAGCCACGAGACAGGCTCGACGTGTAAAGTCTTCGTACGTGTGAGAGACAACTTTCGGGGCCGAGAGGAGGCGGCGTTTGACTGTTGCATCTCTTCCTGGTCGGCGGTCTGTTGGTGGAGCTCTTGGAGCTTGGCGGGAGTGGGTTGTTGTTCTTCTTCTTGATGTCTGCTCTCGAGGGAGGCGTTGAAAATGGTCTGCGGATTCGACATGACGCGGGTTTGGTTTGATCGGAGCGGAGATCCACGTGTCAAGAGATCTTCGACGGCTGCGGTCAGGCGGAGCGAAGGGAAAAGCGAGCGAAGGCTCTACGGAAGGGTAAGGAAGATGAAGAACGCTGTCGACTATGCACGCCTGCCGTTAAGGGGAGGCTAGCGAGCTGAGTAGTACGAACTGGAAGGTGTGGGTAGTGTCTTGCGTGTACGCCAAGACCGAGAGCGGAGAGAGACAATGAAGGAGTGCGCGTCACGGCGAAGAAGAGGAGAAGGAACACCGCCTGCCCTCCGTCTGGAAGGAATGCAGAGAGCGGGAGGGCCCAGCGGGACGTGCGGACGTGGCACCCCACAACCCCCAACAGATCGATCGGCACGCCCCGCGAGTGGGTGAGCCAGAAATTTCCTCGTCCCCCACCTGCAGGGCCGACCGAGCCCAGAGCGGAGGGAAGCGAGGGGACCGGCCGATAGGATAAATCCCGACACGAAAAAATAAATGAAAACCAATAAATAAATTTTAAAAAAAAATAAAAGGATCGGCGAAGAAGCCCAAGGGGAGAAGCTGGAAGAAGCTTGGTGAGCGAGAGAGGGGAAGCGACACGTACCACGGCGATATAGGATGTGTGGCCTGAGGTCAAAGACGAGCAGAGAGGAAGTGAGGCGGTGGTCAAATGGCGACTGTTTATGAGGCGTATGTCCACGAAAGAGGTACACAGGTCCAAAAGAGGCAGCTGTGCTGATGAAACAGCCAAAGAGGAGGGAAGACAAGCGGTAGTCCATTACGCAGGGAGGCACACCAAGACAAAGAAGAACCTGGCCCCGTGCTGAGAACCACCCCACAACGGGAAGTCCCCGTTCCCCCAGCTCCGCTTTTTCGCTCCCTAAGTTCCACCATTGGTCGTTTATTCTCCAACCCCGAACTTGCGGAGTAATACCAGACATTCCACGTGCTTCGCATAACATGACGCGCATAGCGCCACTTTAAAGCAGGACTTACCAAATATGTGCTGTGGCATGTTGTCTTAAGGTTCCGCGTAAAGGTGGCGGTCCTAAAGGCAGAAAGGTAGATGGGCGGGTTAGTTGCTTCAACCAACAGCAACCGGGCACCAAATTAACGAGCGCAAGAGTACCGGGAATGAGGGTGTTCTTCTCTCTTGTCTCTGTTTTCCTCCTCGGCTCGCTCCTGTATAACCCCTTGCATCGAGTCCGTCCCACGGCCTTCGCTCGATCGATTAGCACTACGCACTCGGCAAGTTAATCGATTGTGTCCGATTATCCCTCATCTTGTCGACAAGATCGAGAAAATCGAACAAGAAGCAGGTGAAGAGAATTAATCTTCTCTTCTTGTCGGGACTCATTCGGTAGCGGGCAGTGAGAAGGTGGGCCGTACCTGATCTGAATAGATATAAAAGGGTTCGAGAAGATGGGGCACCACAAAAAACAGTCCGAGTGTGGAAGTTACAACTACCTCCTCTACCTGCCCGAGGGCTACGACGCGGCGGCCGATCGTCCCCAGGCCGGCTGGCCCGTTCTTCTCTTCCTCCACGGAGCCGACCGCAAGGGCGTGAACCTCGACGCGCTCCGAGCCTCGGGCATCCCTCGACTCTGCGAGGAGCGACTCCAGGACTCGTACATGGAGACATCATCCTCGATGGTCGACGTAGAGACGGTCGATGGCGACGATGCGGACAGTCCGCGGACTGCCACAGCCGGCCTCCATCTTCGTCGCGCGGCGGCCCTGGCCCAGCGCTCGCCCCATCGACGCACCCCCTCCGTCGGCGCCGCCTCAGCCGCCCAGCCGCCTATGCAATCCTTCCCGTTCGTCGTCGTGTCGCCCCTCTGCCCGCCCTTCAAGTACTGGCGCGTCGAGTCGCTGGCGAGCCTCCTCGAGGAGGTGGCCGAGCAGTACCACGTAGACCCGAGGCGCGTCTACGGCGTGGGCGAGGGCATGGGCGGCTGGGCCGTGTGCGCCCTCGCCGCGCGCGTGCCCCGCTGCCTCGCCGCCTGCGTCCCCATTG
>JANDJZ010000421.1:0-14189 GCA_027943245.1 Acanthamoeba sp. SK_2022b
CGTAATGCCGATCAGTTAAGGATCACTTGAACGATCCTGTCGCTGTGTAAGAATCCGTAATCTCTCTGAGGTTACGGATTTTTTTATGTTGCTGAGTCAGGCTCTTGATACCGTTCTTAAATTCTCCCCCAAAGAATTCGCTGCGCTTTCCGACTTGCTCTCACCTGAGCTTATCGATGAATGCCTCGCTGATACCGGGATTGTGACTCTTCGAAAGCGCCGTCTTCCCATGGAAATGATGGTCTGGGCCGTGGTCGGAATGTCCCTGTTTCGCTCGCTTTCAATGAACCAGCTTGTTTCTCATCTCGATATCATGCTACCGGGGAGACGTCCTTTTGTAGCGCCCAGCGCCGTAGTACAGGCGCGCCAGCGGCTCGGCGAAGAGGTAGTCAGGCTGGTGTTTGAAAAAACACGTCAACTCTGGTTCGAAAAGACCCCGTTATCGCACTGGAATGGCCTGACACTCCTGGCTGTAGATGGCACGTTGTGGAGAACGCCCGATACGCCCGAAAATGACGCAGCCTTCGGACGCACTGCCAATGAGCACGCGCGTTCCGACTGGCCGCAGCTTCGCATGGTCTGCCAGATGGAGGTCACCAGTCACTTGCTGACAGGCGTGAGCTTCGGCAGCGTCTCGGAAACCAGTGAGGTTGACCTTGCAGCACAGTTGGCTGAGCAGACACCGGAGCACTCGTTGACGATACTGGATAAAGGTTTTTATGCGCTGGGACTCCTTCATCACTGGAGCGCCTCGGGAGCGGAGAAACACTGGATGCTCCCACTGCGCAAAGACGCACAATATCGGGTACGGGAGAGGCTGGGTACGGGGCAGGAGCTCGTTGAGTTGAAGTTAAGCCCGCAAGCCCGCAAGAAATGGCCGGCTTCCCCGGAAATGCTGATAGCCAGACTGATAAGCAAAGAGGTTAATGGTAAGAAAGTCCAAATCCTGACCTCGATGTGCGATCCGCTACGCTACCCCAAAGCCGATATCGTCGACTTGTATGGGCATCGTTGGGAGATAGAACATGGCTTCAGGGAGATGAAGCAGTATCTGCTGCAGAACGAACTGACTCTGAGAAGCAAAAAGCCGGAGTTGGTCAGGCAGGAACTGTGGGGCGTGGCGTTGGCTTATAACCTGCTGCGCTTCATGATGGCGCAGATGGCTAACAGCCTGAAGCATGTAGAGCCTTATCAAATCGGTTTTAAACAGGCTGCGTTATATCTGACAGCCCAACTGAGCCTGCTTCCGGCAGTTGCCCCAGGGAAAGTCCCGAAGATAATGAATGATATCCTGGCAATGGCGGGGAGCTTCGTACTTCCTTCTCGACGGCAAAGGCATTACCCGCGGGCAGTAAAAAAGAAGCCGCAACGTTATACGTTGCGGCTTCCTCAAAAGCTTAACTGACAAGCATTACGCTAATAAGCGGCCCGTTTTTTTAGGTTGCTCAACTACTTCTGCAATGCCCGCAGAATCGCTTCCACGCTGTCTTTGGCGTCGCCGAACAGCATCTGGGTATTCTCCTTGAAGAACAGCGGGTTCTGCACGCCGGCGTAGCCGGTGTTCATCGAGCGTTTGAACGCGATCACGTTCTGCGCTTTCCACACTTCCAATACCGGCATGCCGGCGATCGGGCTGCGCGGGTCTTCCAGCGCCGCCGGATTCACCGTGTCGTTGGCGCCAATCACCAGCACGGTGTCGGTATCCGGGAAATCGTCGTTGATTTCATCCATCTCCAGCACCACGTCGTACGGCACCTTCGCCTCCGCCAGCAGCACGTTCATGTGGCCCGGCAAACGCCCCGCGACCGGGTGAATGCCAAAGCGCACCTTCACGCCGCGCGCCCGCAGTTTCTCGGTGATTTCCGCCACCGGATATTGCGCCTGCGCCACCGCCATGCCGTAACCCGGCGTGATGATCACCGAGGTGGAGTTCTTCAGCTGCTCGGCCACCTCTTCCGCCGTGGTTTCACGGTATTCGCCCATCTCTTCGGCATCGCCGGTAGACGAACCGTCACTGCCGAAACCGCCGGCGATCACGCTGATAAACGAGCGGTTCATTGCCTTACACATAATGTAAGACAGGATCGCACCCGAAGAGCCCACCAGCGCGCCGGTGACGATCAGCAGATCGTTGCTCAGCATGAAGCCCGCCGCGGCCGCCGCCCACCCCGAGTAGGAGTTGAGCATCGACACCACCACCGGCATGTCGGCGCCGCCGATCGAGGCCACCAGATGCCAGCCGAACGCCAGTGCGATCGCCGTCATCAACAGCAGCGTCACCACCTGCCAGCCCACGCTGTCGGTACGCACGAACGCCACCAGCAGCAGGAACGAGATCACCAACGCCGCCAGATTCAGCTTGTGGCGGTTCGGCAGCATCAGCGGTTTGGAAGAGATGATGCCGCGCAGCTTGCCGAAGGCGACGATCGAACCGGTGAAGGTTACCGCGCCGATAAAGATGCCGAGGAACACTTCGGTCAGATGGATATTCGCCATCACCGGCTCCATCGGCGCGCCGTGATCCAGGTAGCTGTTGAAGCCGACCAGCACCGCTGCCAGGCCAACGAAGCTATGCAGCACCGCCACCAGCTCCGGCATTTCGGTCATCTCGACCTTCTTGGCCAGATAGACGCCGATCGAGCCGCCGATGATCATGGCGATGATGATCCAGCCGACGTTGCCGGAATCCGGCCCCAGAATGGTGGCGATCAGCGCGATCGCCATACCGGCGACGCCGAACAGGTTGCCCTGCTTCGACGTTTCATGGCGCGACAGGCCCGCCAGGCTGAAAATAAACAAAATAGCGGCAACAATGTATGCAGCTGTAACCAATCCTCCAGACATTTGTTACCCCTTAGTTCTTGCGGAACATCTTCAGCATGCGCTGAGTGACGGTGAACCCACCGAAAATATTGATGCTGGCGATCAGCACGGCGATAAAGGAGAGGAAACTCACCCAGCCGCCATGGCCGATCTGCAACAGCGCACCGACCACGATAATCCCTGAGATCGCGTTGGTGACCGACATCAACGGGGTATGCAGCGCATGGCTGACGTTCCAGACCACGTAGTAACCGACCACGCAGGCCAGCGCGAACACGGTAAAGTGCGACAGGAACTCTTTCGGCGCCGCGTCCGCCAACCAGCCGAACAGCAGGATCGCCAGGGCCATCAGGCCGTACTTCAGCCATGGCGAGGTCGGTTTGGCTTCGGGTTTGGCCACCGGTGCGGCGGCAGGCGCCGCTTTCGGCTGGGCGGAGACCTGGATTGGCGGCGCCGGCCAGGTGACTTCACCGCTGCGCACCACGGTAACGCCGCGGATCACCGTATCGTCGAAATCGATGTCGATCTCGCCGTTTTTCTCTTTCGACAGCAGCTTCAGCAGGTTGACCAGGTTGGTGCCGTACAGCTGCGAAGATTGCGTCGGCAGGCGGCTCGGCAGGTCGGTATAGCCGATGATTTTCACGCCGTTGTCGGTCACGGTAATGGTGTCGGCCACCGTCAGTTCGCAGTTGCCACCGGTTTGCGCCGCCAGATCGACGATCACGCTGCCCGGTTTCATCGACGCCACCATCTCTTTGGTGATCAGCTTCGGCGCCGGTTTACCCGGGATCAACGCGGTAGTGACGATGATATCGACCTCCGCGGCCTGCGCGGCGAACAGCGCCATCTCGGCCTTGATAAAGGCTTCAGACATCACTTTGGCGTAGCCGTCGCCGCTGCCCGCTTCCTCTTCAAAATCCAGCTCGAGGAATTCCGCGCCCATGCTCTGCACCTGCTCTTTCACTTCCGGGCGGGTGTCGAAGGCGCGCACGATAGCGCCGAGGCTGCCCGCGGCGCCGATCGCCGCCAGGCCGGCCACGCCGGCACCGATGATCATCACCTTGGCCGGCGGCACTTTGCCGGCGGCGGTGATCTGGCCGGTGAAGAAGCGGCCGAACTCATGCGCCGCTTCGACGATCGCGCGGTAGCCGGCGATGTTGGCCATCGAGCTCAGCGCATCCATCGACTGGGCGCGCGAGATGCGCGGTACCGAGTCCATCGCCAGTGCGGTGACGTTGCGCGCCGCCAGCTTGGCCATCAATTCGGGGTTTTGCGCCGGCCAGATAAAGCTGACCAGCGTGCTGCCTTCGCGCATCAAGGCGATCTCGTCGTCTTGCGGCGCGTTGACTTTCAGGATCAGATCCGACTGCCACACTTCGCTTTCGTCGACCAGCGCCGCACCGGCGGCTTCGTAGGCGACGTCCTCAAAACTGGCCAGTTTGCCCGCCCCGCGTTCAATCGCGACGGTAAAACCCAGCTTCAGCAGTTGTTCCACCGTTTTCGGCGTGGCTGCGACCCGGGCTTCATTGGCCAACCGCTCTCTTGGTACACCAATACGCATAATGTTCCCTTCTCACCTGTCTTGGATGATGTTTATTATTTTCCTGCCCATAGCATGACGCCAACGGCGAGCGAGGCGTTAACTTGCCCGCACTGATTTCAGACGCCAACTATAACCTACTGAAAATAAGGTCGATGATCCATAATTGCTTACGCATTCAGCTCTGTTTTTACATAAAAACGCCACGCGTGATATGACAAATCGCAATTTACCGTGAAAAAATCCATACAGAACAGCGTATTCTGCGTGACAAGAGGTTTACGCCCGGCGTAACGATTTATGGCCACACGCGGCGAAAAAGCATAAAAGTTATCATTTTGTGAATAATTAACATTAATGACACCAGAGCCTTTATTATGGAAACTTATGACGATGGCGCCATCCGTGCGGCCCGCGTCACCATCGGCGATTTGTCGCACGGGATAACATAAAATGCTGAGACAGTTTTCAGAATTACATGTAATAATCGACGGCTGAATTACACTTAAACAGTTCAGTACGTTATAAACGTTAATGCGCTAGGCGAAAGGATTTTTTATGAAGCTGAAGACCACGATCATCGCGTCAGCCTTGTTATCACTCACCGCGCTGTCTGCTCATGCGGCGCAAGAGTTAACTCCTGAGAAAGCAGCGGCGCTGAAGCCGTTTGATCGCATCACGATTACCGGCCGCTTCAATGCCATCAATGAAGCCGTCGACGCCGTATCCCGCCGTGCAGACAAACTGGGTGCAGATTCCTTCTATATCCAGGACAGCAACAACAGCAACAACGGCGGCAACTGGCGCGTCACCGCAGACCTTTATCATAAAGATGCGCCAGAAGTGAGCAAAACACCAAAATACCGCGTATTTAACGGCGTGAACGAACTGCCTAAAGATGAAGCCTATCTGCTGGAGCCTTACGATACCGTGAGCGTCAGCGGTTTCTACCGCAGCCAGCCGGACATCAACGACGCCATCTCCAAAGAAGCGAAGAAAAAAGGCGCTGCATCCTTCTTCATCGTGCGCCAGGTTGACGCCAACTCCGGCGGTAACCAGTTCGTCACCGCCTACATCTATAAGGCCGATGCGCCAAAACGCCGCGTGCAGAGCCCGGATGCCATTCCGGCCGATTCTGACGCCGGCCGCGCCGCGCTGGCCGCCGGTGGCGCCGCTGCCGCGAAAGTCGAAATTCCTGGCGTCGCGTCTTCCGGTTCACCAAGCCGCGACGTGGGCCGTTTCTTCGAAACCCAGTCCTCTACCGGCCAGCGCTATACCGTCACGCTGCCTAACGGCACCAAGATCCAGGAAGTGAACAACGTGACCGCCGCGCAGATGGTGCCGTTCGATTCCGTCACCTTCACCGGCCACTTCAACAGCATGACCGATGTCTCCACCGAAGTGGCGAAACGCGCGGCCGAGAAAGGCGCCAAGTACTACCACGTCACCCGCCAGTGGCAGAACAAGAGCGGCGGCAACCTGACCGTCAGCGCCGATCTGTTCAAATAAAACCCGCTTTTCGGTTTACCATCGGGCAGCCCTTGAGCTGCCCGTTTTTATTGCCGCTTTTTTCATCGCACGTTGAATAGTTTTTTGTAAATTCCGCATATTCAATCATTGCATCTCTAATCATCCCTCCGTAAAATTTGCGCCAATTTTTAGGGCTATTGTCTATTCGCGCAGTGGTTGTTAATACATTGTTGCCGCCAAGCAGTTCCCTTCCAGTTGTTTATTCTGCGTTCAGGATCCGTCATTGGAAAAAAAACTCGGTCTTACCGCGCTAACCGCTTTGGTGCTCAGCTCGATGCTGGGCGCCGGCGTGTTCAGTCTGCCGCAAAACATGGCGCAGGTCGCCAGCCCCGCCGCGCTGCTGCTGGGCTGGGGGATCACCGGCGTCGGCATTCTGTTTTTGGCCTTCGCCATGCTGCTGCTTACGCGTTTGCGTCCGGATCTGGACGGCGGCATCTTCACCTACGCCAAGGAAGGGTTCGGCGAGCTGGTGGGCTTCTGCTCCGCCTGGGGTTACTGGCTGTGCGCCGTGATCGCCAACGTCTCGTACCTGGTGATCGTGTTCGCGGCGCTGAGTATCTTCACCGATCGCGGCGGCAGCGTCATTCTCGGTGACGGCAATACCTGGCAGGCGCTGATCGCCGAATCCGCCCTGCTGTGGATCGTGCATGCGCTGGTGCTGCGCGGCGTGCAAACCGCGGCCAGCATCAATCTGGCGGCCACCCTGGCCAAGCTGCTGCCGCTGGGGATGTTCGCCGTTCTGGCGGCGATCGCCTTTAAAATGGACGTGTTCACGCTGGATTTCAAAGGCATCGCCCTCGGCAAGCCGGTGTGGGAACAGGTCAAGGACACCATGCTGATCACTCTGTGGGTGTTTATCGGCGTGGAAGGCGCCGTGGTGGTTTCCGCCCGCGCCCGCAATAAGAAAGACGTGGGCCGCGCCACCATGCTGGCGGTGCTGTCGGCGCTGGCGGTGTATCTGATGGTCACATTGCTGTCGCTGGGCGTGGTGCCGCGCAGCGAACTGGCCGAAATGCGCAACCCGTCGATGGCGGTGCTGATGGTGGAACTGATCGGCCCGTGGGGAGACGTGCTTATCGCCGCCGGCCTGATCATTTCCGTGTGCGGCGCCTACCTGAGCTGGACCATCATGGCGGCCGAAGTGCCGCTGCTGGCCGCGCAGCACGGCGCGTTTCCGCGCGTGTTCGGCAAGCAGAACCGCCATCACGCCCCGTCCTCTTCGCTGTGGCTGACCAACATTGCAGTGCAGCTGGCGCTGGTGCTGATCTGGCTGACCGGCAGCAACTACAACTCGCTGTTGACCATCGCTTCAGAAATGATCCTGGTGCCTTACTTCCTGGTCGGCGCGTTTCTGTTCAAGGTGGCTTACCGCCGCCGCGACAAGCGCCTGATCTTCGCCGCGACCGGCGCCTGCGTCTATGGTTTGTGGCTGCTGTACGCGTCCGGGCTGATGCACCTGCTGATGTCGGTGCTGCTGTATGCGCCAGGGCTGTTGGTGTTCATGTATGCCCGCCGCGGCCACCGGGATATCAATCTGCTGAATCGCCTGGAAAAGAGCAGCATCTTCTTGCTGCTGGTGGCCACGCTGCCTGCCGGCTGGTTTATGTTGCACTAACATCGTCTGCCAATGCGGCTGCCCTGCAGCCGCATTTCGTTTCGCCGCTTCCCTCTTTTTTACCTCTCTCCCCGTTGTTGATCGGTCAATTGCCATGCTTGCGATCTTAAATGCAATTAATTATCATTATCATTTATAGCATCACCGGCAGGACACAGGTGAGGCCCCCGATGGCAAACATCAGGAGGTCTTGTTAAGACAGGCTGAAAATGGAAGGCATTTCATGGCTGAAAAACTGCTGCACGCACTCCCCCTGTTTGCCGCCTGGGAAGCGCTGATCGCCGAAGGCAACACGGCGTTCAATCAGCAACGCGATCGCCTGGCAATGACGCACTATCAACAGGCGCTGGAAGTCGCTCAGGCGATCCTCGCCGAGAAACCCTGGTTAAATGCGGACTATACCGCCAGATTTGAAGCGCTGAATATTTTCGAGTCAGCCCTTGCCGCGCTGATCGTCACGTTCAACAACATGACCCATCTGCGCCTGCGGCAAAAGCCCCTGCGCGGCGTTGAGCCGCACGTGCATCAGGCCCGGCTCGCCATCGAGCAGGTGATGGACGATACCTCGCTGTGCGAACAGATGCAGCAGGTCGCCGAACGGCACCTGCTGCGTTTCCGAATAGAGACGCTGCAGGTGCTGCGCGAACACCGGCTGCCGGAAACCAGCGTCTGCGCACCCACGGTAAACCATTCCGCCACCGTGCATTAACAACGACACCACGACCTGAGGGGTAATCTGCCAATGAATGAATTGAATGACGACATGAAGAAAATGCTGGCCAAACAGCTGCCTGTACAGGCAACCAGCAGCCCGAACGGCGTGCCCGATATCGGCCCCAAACGTTCTCTGCGCCTCTATGATGACCGTACGCTGATTTACAACGAAAATACCGGTGGCCAGACGCTGCAAAATATCAGGGAGGGATCGAAAATGGCCGTCGTGGTCATCGACCGCGAGGCGCTGGACGGTTACCGCTTCGTCGGCACCCCGGAACTGTTCCTGGCGGGCAAGCCGTTTGACGACGCGTTGGCATTTGCAGAAAAAAATGGAATGAAGCCGCCGAAATACGCGGTGCTCATTCATATAGACAGTATTTATACCCTGCGCTCCGGCCCCAATGCCGGGACCCGGCTTTAAAGGCAGGCCGCTACGCAGCGCGGAATTTCACGTTCATGGTTAGGCCATCGCGGTCAGTCAATTGCCTAACCATGAACGGGCGGCCGGTCGATGCAACCGGTCAGCTTTTAGGAGGAATGGTGACGGTCATACGCTCACCCACCAGGGCAATCGCGATGCCTTCCGCGCACTCTTTCTGAATGGCCGCCAGCTGTTGAGTCTCCAGTGCATAGGGCAGCTGAATATCAAACACCGTCAGGCCCTGCTGCTGCGCCAGGTCAATCAGGCGCACGATATTGGTTTCATCGCTGACCTGCGTTGACACCACCTGCAGCGCCAGCTCTTTCAACTGCTCTTTGCGCGTTTGTGACGTGGTCACGCGCGATTTCAACACCATGCCGAAGATCGGCATCACACCATAAATAGCATCAACAAAGCGCCAGTGCTTCCTGCACGATGCGGACAGAAAATCCATGTAGTCGAAACAGATTTTCTCACTGCGCGCGATGGATGCAAGGTGATTGCTGTTCATCCCCTCATTCCTCTCATGGCCAGTGTTAACCCGTGGTCTTTCAAGCCGCCGCCGGGCGACAACCTGAAATGCATTGGGGATCTTACATCCAGAAATGGATAATCATGCGAAGCTTTAACGACTTTCCGCCGTATAATGGCATAATTCCCCTATTGTTTGCCAGTCTGTCCAGGAGCTTTAATCAATGGAACACCCCAACTCTGCCCCGGTGCTGATTACCGGCGGCGCGCGGCGCATCGGGCTGGCGCTCGCCAAAGCGTTTCTCGAGCGCGGCGTTCCCGTCATCATCGCCTATCGCAGCGAATATCCGGCGATGGCCGAGTTGAAAACCTTGGGCGCCTGCTGCATTCAGGGCGACTTTTCCACGCACGAAGGCATCTACCTTTTCGCCGACCGGGTGCGGCAGGTGGCACCCAAACTGCGCGCGGTGATCCACAACGCCAGCGCCTGGCAGGCCGAGTCGCCGGAGGTGCCGCCGGAGCAGGTAATGGCGGCGATGCTGCAGATTCACGTCTATACGCCCTATTTGCTCAATCAACTGCTCGAATCCTGCCTGACCGGCCAGGGCCAGGCCGGTGCCGACATCATCCATCTGACCGACTACGTGGTGGAAAAAGGCAGCGACAAACACATCGCCTATGCCGCCAGCAAGGCCGCACTGGACAATATGACCCGTTCGTTTGCCCGCAAACTGGCGCCGGAGGTCAAGGTCAATGCCATCGCGCCGGCGCTGATCATCTTCAATGCGGGCGACGATGAAGCCTATCGCCAGCAGGCGTTGGCGAAGTCGCTGATGAAGGTCGCGCCGGGCGAGAGCGAAGTGGTCAACCTGGTGAACTACCTGCTGGAGAGCCGCTACGTGACCGGCCGCACCCACGGCGTCGACGGCGGGCGGCCGCTACGCTGACGCAAAGATCCGCATGGCGCATCCTCGCGGGCCGCGCTATGCTGAAATCCGCTTTTCTTATTAAAACACGGGCATATGCATAAAATTGTTTTTGTGGAAGACGATCCGGAAGTCGGCAAACTGATCGCCGCCTATCTGGGCAAACACGACATCGAGGTGCTGATCGAGCCGCGCGGCGACAGCGCGCAGGCGCGCATCGAGCGCGAGCAACCCGATTTGGTGCTGCTGGACATCATGCTGCCCGGCAAAGACGGCATGACGCTGTGCCGCGATCTGCGCCCCACCTTCCCCGGCCCGATTGTGCTGCTCACCTCGCTCGACAGCGACATGAACCATATCCTGTCGCTGGAGATGGGCGCCAACGACTATATCCTGAAAACCACGCCGCCGGCGGTGTTGCTGGCGCGCCTGCGTTTGCACCTGCGCCAACACAGCCAGCAGCCGAAAGAAGAGTCGGTTCAGCCGCTCACCCAGCACAACGCGCTGCATTTCGGGCTGTTGTGCATCGATCCGGTCAACCGGCAGGTCACACTGGGCGAAGAAACCGTCACCCTGTCCACCTCGGATTTCGATTTGCTGTGGGAACTGGCGACCCACGCCGGGCAGATCATGGATCGCGAGGCGCTGCTGCAAAACCTTCGCGGCGTGAGCTATGACGGTATGGACCGCAGCATCGACGTGGCGATCTCCCGCCTGCGCCGCAAGCTGTACGACAATGCGCTGGAACCGTTCCGTATCAAGACCGTGCGCAATAAAGGTTATCTGTTCGCCCCTAACGCCTGGGCATCGGTGCAACAATGAGAAAACTTTTCGTCCAGTTCTTCCTGTTGCTGTTCGTCTGTTTTCTGGTGATGGCGATGCTGGTCGGCCTGGTGTACAAAGTGACCGCCGAGCGCGCCGGCCGCCAGTCGATGGACGATCTGATGAAAAGTTCGCTGTATCTGATGCGCAGCGAGCTGCGCGAAATCCCGCTGAAGGACTGGAACAAGACCATCGCTACGCTGGATCTCAACCTGTCGTTCAAGCTGCATATCGAGCCGCTCGGCAAACAGGCGCTGAGCGAGGATCTGAAAAAACGGCTGCGGCTGGGGGAAATCATCGCCCTCGACGATCAGTACACCTTTATGCAGCGCATTCCGCGCAGCCACTACGTGTTGGTGGTCGGCCCCATTCCTTATCTGTTCTATCTGCATCAGATGCGCCTGCTGGATCTGGTGTTGCTGGTGTTTATCGGCATGTCGCTGGCGCTGCCGGTGTTTCTGTGGATGCGGCCGCACTGGCAAGACCTGCTCAAGCTGGAAAACGCCGCCCAGCGGCTCGGCGCCGGGCATCTGGATGAACGTACCCACTTCGATCCCACCTCCAGCCTGAGCCGGCTCGGCGTGGCGTTCAACCAGATGGCCGACAACGTCAACACCCTGATTGCCAGCAAGAAACAGCTGATCGACGGCATCGCCCACGAGCTGCGCACGCCGCTGGTGCGCCTGCGTTACCGGCTCGAAATGAGCGATAACCTGTCCGAAAGCGAGCAGCAGGCGCTGAACCGCGATATCGGCCAGCTGGAGTCGCTGATCGACGAGCTGCTGACCTATGCCCGTCTGGACCGTCCGCAGGTTGCGTTAAACATTGAACCCATCGATCTGCCAAAGTGGCTCGAGGACAAGGTCGATGATATCCGTCTTATTCATCAGGAACGCGACATCCAGCTCGATATCCCGCACGTCGGCGACTTCGGCGGCGTCGATCTGCGCCTGATGGAGCGCGTGCTCGACAACCTGGTCAACAACGCGCTGCGCTATTCCGAACAGCGTCTGCGCGTGGGCCTGTGGTTTGACGGCGACCTCGCCTGCTTGCAGGTCGAGGATGACGGGCCGGGCATCCCGCCGGAAGAGCGCGAACGGGTGTTTGAACCTTTCGTCCGTCTCGACCCCAGCCGCGATCGCGCTACCGGCGGCTGCGGGTTGGGGCTGGCCATCGTCCATTCCATCGCCGTCGCCTACCAGGGACAGGTGTTCGTCGAAGGCAGTTCGCTCGGCGGCGCCAGCTTCCGTTTCTGCTGGCCGGTGAAGCCGACATTCAGTTTAAAAGCCGATCTGGCGTAATACCGCCGGACCTTCTCATTGGAGCCGAATAATAATGACATCTGCACATTCCAACACGTCTGCTTACGATCACCTGCGCGCCCTGTTCAGCCGGCTGTCGCGTTTCGGCCACCTGTCCGCCATCGCCGGTTGGGACATGCAAACCATGATGCCGCCTGGCGGCAGCAAGGCGCGCTCCGAAGCGCTGGCCGAACTGAGCGTGCTGCAGCACCAGATTTTAACGGCACAAAGCACCGGCGAGCTGTTGGATCGCGCACAGCAAGAGACGCTGGACGAACTCGATCGCGCCAACCTGCGCGAAATGCGCCGCCAATATGAAGACGCCGTGCTGCTGCCGGCGTCGCTGGTCGAAGCCAAGTCGCTCGCCGGCGCGCGTTGCGAACACGCCTGGCGCGCCCAGCGCCCGGCCAACGATTGGGACGGTTTCGTCGAGAACCTGCGCGAGGTGGTCAAGCTCAGTCGGGAAGAGGCGCAGATCCGCGCACAAGCGGCCGGCACCAGCCGTTACGACGCCCTGCTCAACCTGTATGAACCGGGTATGCGCAGCAGCGATCTCGACCGCATCTTCGGCGATCTGAAAACCTGGCTGCCGGATCTGCTGCAGCGCGTGGTGGCCAAACAGGCCAATGAGCCTTGCCAGACGCCGCAGGGCCCGTTCAATGTGGACACCCAGCGCCAGCTGAGCCTCAGCGTGATGAAACTGCTCGGTTTCAACTTCGACAACGGCCGCGTCGACGTCAGCGCCCACCCGTTCTGCGGCGGCGTGCCGGAAGATGTGCGCATCACCACCCGTTACAACGAGAAAGAGTTTTTGACCGCGCTGCTCGGCATCGTGCATGAAACCGGTCACGCCCGCTACGAGCAGAACCTGCCGCGCGATCTGCTCGGCCAGCCGGTCGCCCTGGCCCGTTCCACCGCTATCCACGAATCGCAGAGCCTGCTGTTCGAAATGCAGCTGGCGCGCGGCAATGAATTCCTGAAAATCTTGCGTCCGCTGGTTACCGCGCAGTTTGGCGAACAGCCGGCGCTGGAAGAAGCCAACTTCATTCGCCTCAACCAGCGCGTTAAACCGGGCCTGATCCGCGTCGACGCCGACGAGGTGAGCTATCCTGCCCACGTCATCCTGCGCTACGAAATTGAAAAAGCGCTGATCGAAGGCGATATCGAAGTGGAAGACATTCCGGCACTGTGGAATGAGAAGATGCATGCTTACCTCGGCCTCGACACCATCGGCAACTACCGCAACGGCTGCATGCAGGATATTCACTGGACCGACGGCGCTTTCGGCTACTTCCCGACGTACACGCTCGGCGCGATGTACGCCGCGCAGCTGTTCCACAGCGTGCGTCAGGCCCTGCCTTCTCTCGGCGAGGACATCGCCGCCGGCAATCTGCAGCCGCTGTTCCACTGGCTGCAGCACAACATCTGGCGCCACGGCAGCCGTTTCCCGACCGAGACGCTGATCGCCAACGCAACCGGCGAAGCGCTCAACCCACGCTATTTCCGTCAGCATTTGGAAAACCGCTACCTGTAATCTCCGCTGGCGCGGCCCTGCCGCGCCCTTTTCCCGCCTGCAAGACCGGATAATGCTTCATAACGCACGTTCTGTGCCGACATCGCCTTGGCTACAGAGTGGCGGGTGGCCTCCCTCCATTTGCATGTTGTAACTAAAATAGCAAAAAATGCCGGCGTTCCGGCCTCTCATCCCAGCGCATGATGGGCGATCATCGCCGCCAGCTGCGGCCTCAACGGGGACGGCAGGTCATGCCCCATGCCCGGCATAATATGTAATCTGGCGTTGGCGACCGCGCGGGCGATCGCCACCCCGCCCGCCTTGCGCACCAGCCGATCGCGATCGCCGTGAATGACCAGCGTCGGCGCGGCAATGCGCCGGCTGTAGCGACGCAGGTCGCCGCTGCCGAGCAACGCGGAAAGTTGCCGCTGCATGCCTTCCGGATCCACGCCCCGCTTTAACAGCCGATGCACCAACGCATCCAGCTCCGCCTCCTCCGGCGGGTAAAAC
>JANDJZ010000422.1:0-37668 GCA_027943245.1 Acanthamoeba sp. SK_2022b
GTGCGAAAAGAGGGAGCGCACTTGGATCTGCCTGTACTTGGTGAGGTTGGCCTCGGACCGGTCCTGGATGTTGTGGTCCAGCGTGAACACGGGCTGGCGAGGGTTGGCCACCCGCACCTCTGTGAGAAGAGAGAGGTGTGAGCGCACGTGCAACAAACGGCTGGGGAAAGAGAGGTCAAGAGAGAGAGAGAGAGAGATGTACTGCGGTCCTTGACGGAGGCGGCAATGGACTTGAACTTCTTGATCACGGCCGACGTGTTGTCATGGGTCATCACGTGACGCGGTCGAATGGTGACAAAGTCGAGGCTTTGCACCTCGCGACCATCGGCGTCCACCTTTCGTTGTCAAAAACAAATAAAATGAATTCCCTATTTGAGTGATTTTAATTGATGAATTAAATAATAATATTTAAAAAATAAAATGCGACAGGGAAGTACGCACGGCATATTTCTGTACAATCTTCTCGATGAGGTTTTGTGGGCGCTGGCACGCGGCTGCCGAAGTGTGAAAGTGCGAGGCCAGACGGCACGTACCTCGGTGCGACAAAGATGTGGTATGGACACTGCCGCCGAAGGATGAGGCAGTCGAGGAACTGAGAAATCGCTTCATCTCTTCGGCGCCTCCACAAATCGACCCAGCCCAAAGCCACAAAATCTCGGTTGCCTCCCGCCCACAGCACCCGGAAAAAACCGGGAACGGTGGAGCAGCCATTCATTCGGCCAATGAACATTCAGAGGAGAGCGGGGAACATACCACGAATACTCCGGGGGGGGAGGGGCGTGAGAAAAAAATATAAAGGGGCCAGCGGAGGAACATAAAGATCTTTCTCTTTCAATTAATCGAACAGCCGAAGATGTCGCAGACCAAGGCCGTCGCCGCCGCTACCCCTGCCGGAGCGCCCAAGACCAAGAAGGCGAACCCCATGCGCAAGCTGAAGATCGACAAGCTGATCCTCAACATTTGCGTGGGTGAGAGCGGAGATCGTCTTACCCGTGCCGCCAAGGTGCTCGAGCAGCTCTGCGGTCAGACCCCCGTCCAGTCCAAGGCCCGCTTCACCATCCGTACCTTCTCGATCAAGCGTAACGAGAAGATCGCCGTCCACGTCACCATCCGTGGCGCCAAGGCCGCTGAGATCCTCGAAAAGGGCCTCAAGGTCAAGGAGTACGAGCTGAACGCCAGGAACTTCTCCGACACCGGCTCCTTCGGCTTCGGTATCGACGAGCACATCGATCTCGGCATCAAGTACGATCCTCAGATCGGTATCTACGGCATGGACTTCTTCGTCGTGCTTGCTCGCCCCGGTTTCCGCGTCGGCCGCAGGAGGCGCTGCCAGAACACCGTTGGCACCAACCACCGCGTGACCAAGGATGAGGCCATCAAATGGTTCGAGGACAAGTTCGAGGGCGTCGTCCTCCGCAAGAAGTAAGCAGCTGCGGTCGTTGTTCTACACTACCTCTCATACTGCTCTTGGTCGCTGTTCTAATTGTCAGATCAATGAAGTAAACAACGCAGGCCTCTGCGCTTTTGGCTCCGGTGAACTAATTGCCTCTTCATCCACTGCCCCCCCCCCTCAATTGGGCCATTTCATTTCATTTGAAAGTGATGGCGTTATCCGGGTGAGTCCCGCGTATTGACCTTCCCCAGTGTATCACTTGCTCACGAAAGCAAATGGCCAGTCCTTCAAGGATGTAAAAACAGATGGCCCACAAATTCCATTCCGTCATTCTTCTTGATTTGGGTCGCTACAACATCATTCAGTGTATTTGCCGCTTCCGGCGTTTCGCGAGGAGGATGAGCTCAGCCAGCTGTTCTCTCGCGACCACCGCCCGCTGACGCTGCAGTCGTGAAAGAACGCGTGAGATGCGCCATGCGCACCAAGGCGCGGTGGGCCACGAAGACACACAGGGAGAGCATCCATTGGGGGGGGGGGGGTGTACCGCAGTAGGCCGGCGGAGGGAGTGGGCGAGGGCGAGGGGAAGGAGTCCAGGCCAGCCGTGGGAGCCATGACGCCGAGCAGACCGTTGTCGGGGTTCACGCTGGAGCCTCCGAAGAACAGGTCGCGCAGGCCGCTCGCCGTCCGTTTGTGCGCGGTGTCGTCCAGCTTCGCCTTGAAGCTCGAGCTCGGGCTGCCTGTCCCGACGTCGGCGCTTCGTCGCAGCTCGGCCGGCGGTACCGCTCCCGCTGCGGCTGCCGCCGCCGCCGCCGCCGGTGGTGGCGCGTAGTTGCCGGATGACGTCAGCACTTGCGTATCCGCCTTCTGCGTCGGCTGCGGCTGACCCGAGCCGGCCTCCTGCGCCATCACGAAGAGCTGCTCCAGCGTCACCTCGTGGCCTCCGCCGGCGAGGCTGCGCGCGATGATCTCGACGTTATCCGAAGCCACGCGCGACATTGGTGGCGGCTTGCCGGCCGGCCACTGCTTCCCCGCAGGTACGCCCATTCGGCTTCGTGACCCCTTGCGCCCCACCTGATTGTCGTCAACCTCCTCCTCCTCCTCCGCCTCTGCTGCGCCCGTTCCCTTGCGCTGTCCCCTGCGGCCGTTGTGGCCCTCCGACTCGCTGTCGAGGTTTTGGCTGCGGTAGAAGTGATCGTGGCCGCCCTCCTTGTCGGTGTCGTGGTAGAAGGAGCTCTCGTCGTCCGACGACCAGTAGGTGTCGCCGTCCTGGTCGCGCTCGCCCGGCGCCTCCCACATCATGCCGCCCAGCACGGCCTTGTACTTGCGGTGGAACACGATGCGGGTGCGGCGCAGGCCCACCCACGAGAGGATGATGGGCAGCACGATCGCCGAGAACACGAACGAAAACGATGTCGCCGACACGTAGAGGTAGGCGAACGAGCGGTTGATGGGCGAGGACAGCGAGAACATGAGCGCCATCATCCCAAAGAACTGCGCGAAGTAGGCGCAGCACAGCGACGTGCCTGCCACCGCGACGACACATGCCAGCTGTCAGTCGGTGTGGCCCCGTTGGCTACAGTGCCTGTGGCGTCACGAGACGAGGGGGGGGGGAGGAGGAGAGGTACCGATCTGGGTGACCACGTTCATCAGACGCGAGGTGCGGGTCCCCTTGTCCCGCATCCAAAAGTAGGCGATCTGGAAGTGGAAGTCGAAGCTCACCATCGCCACCATGACGAGGCACGATATGGAGTAGCTGGTTGTTTGGGGGGAGGGGGAGGGGAAAGGGGCACGATGAGCATGCACGCAGATGCGGGGTCGACGCGAAGGAGGGACGTGGCACGGGGGGAGGAGGGCTGGGGGGAGGAGGGCAGGCGTACATGGATATGTTCATGGAGAGGAAGTGCATGAGCACGCCGTAGATGAGCGACGCCACGCAGGCGGTGCCCAGGACCATCAGCACCACGGACCTCGCGTCCAAAAACAAGAGGCTGAACAAGAAGAGCAAGACTGCACGCCACCGCCACCGCCACCGCCAAGCCACATTCAACGACCATTTCCGGGGCGACGACAAGCGTAGGGCAGAGCGCAGCTTACCCAGGTAGACGATGATCTTGGCGAGCCACACCTTGGTGAGGATCCACGGCTCATCGATATAGATGAAATCCTCCGAGAAGATCATGGCCTGCTCGTGGCTGACCCACTGGATTGCTTTGTTGGACTGGACCATGCGCCGCAGTCGGTGCGCGTGCTCGAGGCTCCTGTTGTTGTTGTGCCCCCCCCCCCACACCAGAGCGGTGGTCGGCGTGAGCCAAGGCCGGTGGCCGTGCGGGTTGGCGAACGAAAGCGCGAGCGAGTGCGTACTGCTCCCTGTCGCTGGCCGCGAGCGGGGCCATGTTGAAATTGAAAGCTGCCGCCTTCACCGTGCCGTCTTGGTTGAATATGAGGCGCTGCGGCAACGACAATATGATCAATGAGCGCCCTTCAAGCCCTCACCGCACGAAGAAGCGCGCCTTACCTTGGCGTAACGCCCGCCCGAGGGGGAGTCGAGCCAGACCGCAATGTTGGTCACATCTTGAGGCGAATGGCAGAGTTAGAACCCACAACAGACCACTACAAGAGCAGGAGGGTAAGGGAGGGGGAGAGGGGCCTCACTGGTCTGGTCCTGCGGCTGGTAGAAGTTGGTAATGTTTTGCCCCTTGGACGCGAGGTAGGCAGCAAAGTCGCTGTACCAGTCGCCCATCGACCCGCTCTGTATGCAGCCAGAGTCCTCCACCTGCACGAGTGCGAAAACAGGGGCAGGATTAGCACATGAGTGCGTGCGAGTGGTGGTCACCCATTGTGTGGGTGTGGACGGCTACGGAGTTGTTGGCGCACCTCCTGCAGGAAAGAGCGGATGGTCTGGTAGGTCGTCTCCTCGGTGTAGTTCGCGCCAATGATGACCAGCGTCGCGGGGGTCCCCACGTGGGAGAAGTAATCGTCCTGCACGCCGTAGTACGCGGCCAAGTAGTTGTCGCTGGCGATCGCGGCCAATGGGGCGAGTTCAGACTGATGTCGCCTCAAGCCGGCACGCGCGAGAGAAAGCAGACGGGGTAGTGGCGCACCTCGGGAGGTTATCTTGGCGCGGATGTGGCCGCAAAGCGAACTGGGTGGTGCCGATAACGAAGATCGAGAGGCCCACGGTCAGGATGACGACCGAGATCTGATCCAGAGCGCGCGTGTGCGTGGGTGAGTCTCTACCAACCCTCTCCCACCAGACCTCACGCACGCGCGCAGGCACGGGGAACGCGTACGATGGCGATCTTCACGGGGAGTTTGGTCATGACGGGCGAGATGGCCTTGCGGAAGAGGACATGGGAGAGCCGTTCGTAGGGCGGTGGCGGCGGGAGCATGTGGTCGGTCGCGACCTCGATCACATCGCCGATCGTCGGCGCAGGGCGAGCCGGAGGCGTCGCTTCCTTCTTGACGCACAGCACGTCCGTCCGATTCTCCTACGCATTTGCATTGCCCCCCCCCCCGGATCGTTGTTCGTTCGGTGAACTCTTGCTCTCCACTGCGCGAGCGGCGACGGGAGTTGTTCGTACCACGACGCGAAGGGCATCCAATACCAGAGCCGGGAGGAAGAAGAGGTTGATGGTGAGGTAGAGGATCAGCAGCCCGAAGGCGCACGTGGCGCTCATCGAAATCAATCCGGAAATGGGTTGGTACTCGAAGCAGTACTCGGACAGGATGCCTGCGAAAACCAAAGTGAGCCGGCGGTGGATTGAGAGGGGGGGGAGAGAAGAGCGAAAGCGAGGCGGTCGCTTGTACCGATGCCAAAGATGGGGATGCCGATGAGGTAGACAGCGGTGATCGAGGGCATGGCCTCGGCCAGCGTTTCGCTGACGAGCATCCGGAACGCGGCTTGCTTGTCGGTTTCCCTGATGCTGCCTTGATTGACTTGGCCCTTTTCTAGCGGCGGGTCTGGCTTCAACAGCTCCTTATCGATCACTGCGGTGTGTGTGTGTGTGTGTGTGTGTGTGTGTGTGTGTGTGTGTGTGTGTGTGTGGTGTCGGTGAGAAGGCCCGTCCTCGCGCAGTGACACCAGCTTCGAAGAAGTAAAATCAAACCTCGGTCGTAGGTGTGGATGATGATGAAGAGATGGTTGAGGCCTACAATGGCCACCAGAAAGATGGCGTAGGTGTCGAATACGGTCTCACTGAGGAACAGTGCCGAGGCAGACCCTGGCGACGCGGCAAACCAAATTGAGCGGTCGGCGGGGATGAGAGAGAGAGAGAGAGATGCGGCGAGAGGAGTACCTTGAGTGGCAGCCATGGCGCCAGCGATAGTGAGGGCGGCCACGATACCCAGAAAGATCCGGGAGTGGTGGACGAGATCCATCGACAGAAAGGCCAGCGCCAGGATGACCAGCATGATGCAGACGCTCGCGCTCAGGTAGGGCCAGTCGGCGATCATGGACGAGTAGACCTCCTTGTTGTAGGAAAGCTGCAACAACAACAACGCACCACCGCCACCATCGCCGGTGACGCGTTAGTCGCAGCAGACGTAAGGACCGTCATGAGGCACGCATACGTTGATGTTGGGCGCTATCTCGGCAAACGTGTATCGTTTCAATACGTCGAGGAGGGCAACTTCAAAGCTTTGGATGACCTGCAGCAGAGAGCGACGATCCTAAGGCCAATACCCACAACGAGAGGTCCAAAAATACGCGAGAGGCTTACCTCGCCCCAGTCGGGGTTGCTCGCGTGCCTTTGTGGCGAGCTGTCGATAAAATAGTGCACCTGTAGTGCCCCGATCGCCACGATTTCGTTGTTCACTCGGGTGATCCCACCAAAGATGTCCTCTATCCGCGTCCACGGGTTGAGAAACAGCGAGGCAGGGTCGTTGATCTGCCCCCCCCCCAAGAAACAGGCACGCAGCGAGTTGCATGAGGCCCCTTTCAAGTCGGTGGGCGGGTCTATGCCAATCCACGTACCGCTGCGGCCACGTCGTTGCTGGGCCGCTGGAACGAGCCCGGGCCGAGACCCGCAGGCCAAAATGCTACAGAGCGGTGCCGAACGTAGCGTGGGAGTGAGACAAGGGCCAGAGTGCACAACGGTGGGGGGGGGATCGTGTGGTGACGATGTGCAGTACCCAGCGGATTCAATTGGTAACACCCTGTCACGCCAAGAAGGGTCACGTTGACGCATACGTCACTGAACCCGTATTGTTTGCCTGCGAACAACAAGAAGGTCACCATGTCAACTTGAATAGTACACTAATGGGGAGGGGGGGAGCAACGGCGGTACCGTTGACGGTCACGGTCAGCTGTGTGGCTATGTAGTTATGTAGACGCCAGAGGCTCGCGAACAGCCCGTGCTGCATGAGGTTCGGATCGTAGCCTGGATTAGCCGTGAGCATGATTCGTGCTGCATCCACCGAACCAAAGAGCCTGCGCATGCATGTGTGGCTCGTTGTGAGATCGAGTGGTTCGGGTGACACAAAGACGAGCAAGCACGAGTGGAGCACGAATGCACGGGCGTTGTTACCGTTCGTAGTTGTGCTTGTCGTGAAGTATCGCGGCGTTGCCTGGGATCCACAAGGTGTCCTTTGACACATACGCCTGTCCCTTCTGCAGCCGGCAAGAATGAACGCGTGAGGCTCCCCACATGTGCATGGGGCACGACGAGCGCAACGAGCAGACTCGCGAATGTAGCCCCGGAGAGGAGGGCCCAACGCACCATCGTCCCCAGTGCGCCCATGCCCACGAGCACGAGCGCAAGTGCCATACAGGCAAAGGCACGCCAATTCCACCACCAGAGCCACCCACCTCCATTGGACTCACCGTGGCGGAACGAGACGCCATCGGCCAAGACCCGGCCTGTGCACGTGCACAAGGGAGCGGGCGCATTAATTTTATAAAAAATTAGATCTCATCCGCGCAGATGCACCGCATGCACGCTTTAAAAATAGTGAGTGAAAGTCGTACCTTGCCAGTAGTGGATCTTTCGAAGAAAGAAATGCGTGTGTACAAAAATCTCGGAAAGGTTGTGCCGCACCTCCATTGCGGCAGAGGCCAGCCTCCGTCCCCTGAATTTCGATGCTCTTATGAGAGGAGTATCCAGGCTTCACGATAGCAGTCGAGTCAAGAATCGTTGTGGTGTAATCTATCCATGTACTACGACGCTCCCTGCATTCGCCGGCGAGGAACGTGTATCCAATTTTCTGCCATATACCAAGCATTCCAGACATCTCATACCATGGAATTTTTAACTTAACGACCAGGAATTTCAACTTCGATTTCGATATTTAAATTTCGTTTAATTGTCGGTCCACCGTTATCGAACCGCGGCCAATCTTTTGAGTTCGGTGGAATTGGGCCGTGCTGCCGGTCGGTGCCGCACTATGGAGGGGGATGAGGTGCCTCGCGAATTGCGGAATGGCCGAGCGGACCTTGATTTTGCGTTCCAACTTGGTGCAATGGGCGATCTAACAGCCCCGCTGCTCCCGACGAAACGCGCGCCTCTGCCTGCCGCGCCTATGGTACCCTGCCCGCTCTTTGTGCACAGCTCATTTGTACGCAAATGATTGCGATGGCCACGTGATTCTGAACAACCCTGCCCGCTCTTTTGTGCAGCCGGTTGGCGCTGCGTCAGAGAGCCCACGCAGCGAGCCGTTGCCCGAAAGCAACGCGAACGGCGGACAGCCGCAAGCAGGCGACGCAAACGTGGGCGCGGTGGCGCCAGCGCCGACCGAAGCCGGCGAGGACAGCGAAGCTTCGACGCGGGGGAGCACTCTCGACAACGCATCGGGCGATCCTGAAGCGCAGCTACAGCAGACAACGGACGCCGTGGCCGACTGTCTGGCGCCCATGCGCGCCGCTGGCGACCTGCTGAAGCGGAGACGAGAGCGGCTCGAATCGCTGGAAGCAGAGCACGTAACTGACGGAAGCGCTACGCCGGTGGACGTCGAGGCCACGGAAGGGGCCGTCACCGGTGGCGCCGACGGGGACGACGAGCAGCAAGGGAGCCAAGAAGACAAGGAAAAAGAAGAAGAAGAAGAAGCAGAAGATGATGACAGCGCGGCCGGGAGCGGAGAGCGAGCGAGCGTAGATTCGGCAGCGAGCCTGGAAGCGGAGCCCATCGAAGCCGAGGCGCACGAGGAAGTGTCACCACCATCGAATCCCGAAGAAGAGCCGCAGCCAGAAGGAGAGGTAGAACGCGGCGGCCTCCCGCTCCTCCCTCCAAAGGGCACTGATAGACATGCCCGAGTCGTGTGTGTGTGTGTGTGTGTGTGTGTGTGTGTGTGTGTGTGTGTGTGTGTGTGTGTGTGTGTGTGGGCGCATTCCAGGCTGCAACAAGCCAAGCCGATGTTGGTGAAGCGGAGGCGGCCCCGCCATCCGACCAGCGCAAGAGCACCGAGGGCAGAGAGCGAAAGCAAGGTGTCTAGGCGGCGATTTGACAACGCATGCACTTTGCGGTCTATCCATCTCTCTCTCCCTCTCTCTCTCTCACCACCATGCGCGTGTGCGGGCGCGTCTTGTGCTTTGTTCTACAGAGGAAAAGGCAAAGCAGATGCGAGTCCACATCTCCAAGGAGATTCTGTCGAGTGAGACCAAGTACGTGCAGAACCTCGCTTATCTGATCAAGGTGCGACTTCCCTCCCTCCCGCCCTCCTCTGCGACCTTGCCGTCGCCACCACTGCCCAAGCGAGCACGCTCTTGCTCACCACTCGTTCACAGAATTTCAAGGAGTCACTGGCGGCGGAGAACGTGGCCTCGCCCGAGGAGGTACCTACCCGCTGCTGCCTCGACTACTTCTGTGTGCCTTTGGTGCCACATGCGTGACTGACTCTCTTCGTCGGCTGACGCGGCCCCTCTTCTCGCATACACAGGTGGACAGCATCTTCTCCAACATCAACCTCATCCTCAACTTCAACAAGACGCTGCTGGCGGAGCTCGAGAAGCAGTTCGCAGTCGCGCAGGAGGCGCCCGACCTGGGGAGGATCTTCCTCGACATGGTAGCCCCATCCTCTTGGCTTCCTGCTGGCTGCCAGCCCCTCCTCCCACACGCAGCTAACCTCTTCTCCACGTCAGGCGCCGTACATGAAGATGTACACGCAGTATGGTACCGCTCGCCCGCCCCTCGTTCGGCTGCTGTGTTTCGGGAGCCGTCATCATCGTTCTCGTGTGCGTGCGTTCTGTCCGCGTTCGCGCTCATTCTTTCTGCAGTCAACAATTACAACAGGTCGCTCGCCACCATCGCCACCTGTCGATCGCGCCGACCGTTCCTGGCGTGGCTGCAGCAGGCCAACAGCCGATCGGGAAAGTGTACCGCTCACCCTCCCTCCCCCTCCAACTCCCAGGCTCCTCCCTCGCTCTGGCACGCGTTCGACTGACTCTTGGAGGGGGATTGGCTTGGTCAGCAGGCGACCTGGCGTCCTATCTCATCCAGCCCGTGCAGCGCCTGCCCAGGTGAGAGGCCCACTCGTGCCACCGTGGCCTGGCGTACAGCCACCCGTACTGATTAGACGCCCAACTGTGTGCAGATACATCCTCCTGCTACAGGACCTCATTCATAACACGCCCGCCACGCACAGCGGCTACGATACGCTGCTCGCTGCCCTCCAGAAGGTCTGTGCAGGCAACAAACAAAACACTCAGTGGTCACGCGCGGCCATATGTTGTGAGCGAGCAAGAGCTTTTTCTTACTCTGTTCGGGCTGCAGGTGCGGGAGGTGACCAAGGACATCAACGAGATGCGTCGCTACGCCGAGAACTTGGAGAAAGTTTTCAAGGTGCCGCATGCACGCACACGCTTGGAGGTTGTGTTGTTTGACGAAGCGGCTCACGCATTGGACGCTGGCGTAGGTGCAAACGAAGCTCGCGGAAATGGCGGGGCCAGATGAGGTGCCCGAAGAGTTGGTCCAGCCCTCCAGGATCTACGGTACGGCGTCCCCTGCCCCACTCGCTGGATTGACGCCCGCTCAGCCTCAATGCTCTTCTCGTTCGTCCAATGCGCGCAGTGCGCGAAGGTGAGCTCTTACGCGTTGACCGAGGGCGCCGACGGAGGCAGTACGTGTGCGCCTCTTACTGCCCATTTGTGCCACACACCGACCCCAACTCTCTTCCGTCCAGGTACATCTACCTGTTCAACGACATCCTGCTCTGCGTCGATCTGGAGGCCATCACCTTCTGGTACCCGTGGCGCATCGACGCCGTGGCCTCCCTCGTCGGGGGGAAGGTCTCCGATTGCTCCGCGGGTAGGTTCCCCCCACTCCCACTCCCACTCCCACCCATGTCCGCCACGTGCTGATACGAAAAGCGACCGGCGTGGCAGACCCCGCAATTCAGGCGTGCGTGCCGAACGCGCGAGAGATCTTTGCGTTCCAGATAGCCTTCCGAAGCGGGGAGGTGTTCGTCTTCCTCTGCGCCTCGCAGGCGGAGAAGGAGGATTGGTTCATCTCCGTGCAGGTGCCTTTTGCCCGTCCATGCCCTCCCCAATCGCGCATGATCTGACCGAGCCAATACAATACAATTCGACGCTCATCCTGGTAGGAGCAAATCACGCGTCTGGAGAAGACGCATGCGACCAAGCAGGCCAGGCTGCAACAGCTGAGCAGCAGCAGCAGCGCCGGTACGGCCCTACTCTCGTCTTATGAGAAACAGAGCCAAGAGCAGTAACTGTGCTCACCCTCATTTATAATTTTTATTTATTTTATGTATTTATGGCTTGGCGTAGTGTCGGTGGCGCCTCCCGGCAGCCCTCATGTGCTCAGGGAAGAGGACTTTGAGATGATCGGAGGTAAGGCCTATGCGCGGAGGCGAGCCCGACGCGTTCTGATTCTCAGGCTCTTCTGGTCATCTCGCTCACGTGTATCTGTCCAATCACCAGGCAAGACGGCCCCGCGACGCAGCACGCGGCTGACCCTGTTGAAGGAGGGCTACCTGACCAAGCAGGGCGGGTTCTTTCCCACCTGGAAGCGAAGATGGTGCGTGGCGGGCCCTCGTCCGGTCGTTGCTGGCTACTCGGCCTCGCGAAACTCACCTTCGCCTTCCTCCCCACCAACCAGGTTCATCCTTAGGAGGAATCGATTGGCCTACTACGAAAACAGGGAGAACTCCCTGCCGCTCGGGTTCATCGACCTGCGAAGGTACACGACGCGGCGCTGAACGATCGAAGAGGAGCGGGCCAGCGCTCATGCGCGCTCATGTGTCGCATTTGTCCGTGACTGCTCGCCGCGCGTGCAGGTTCAAGGTGCACCGGCTTGAGACGCTCCCGAACGCGTTTGAGCTGCGACCTGATTCGCCGAGCGAGGTGCGCCCACCAACCAGTTACCGTATTGGCGTTGATGGCAGTCTCTTGCCTTTTTGCCTTTTTAGTTCTATTTTAATTTTTTTTTTTCGTATTTGGCGAACAGCGAACGTACAGGATAGCAGCCGATACCTCGCTCGAGTGCGACGAGTGGATAGCCGTCCTCAAGGTATGCTCGTCGCCCTTCGCCTCGCCCGCTCGCCAACCCTTTGTGTTGACTACTTCTTCTCTCCTCCCCCGGCCGTTTTATCGTGTGCAGATGGCTACGGCCATGGTCCCTCGGACCTCATCGAGCACTCCACAAGGGAGAACTGCCTCCGACGAGGCGTTGACCTCGTCTGGCCGCTTCACTCCGTTACGAGGCACGAGGCCTCTCCCCCATCCCTCTTCTGGTCTCTCGTCTCATAAGTGTACACGTTGGTGTGTGTGTGTGTGTGTGTGTGTGTGTGTGTGTGTGTGTGTGTGTGTGTGTGTGTGTGTGTGTGTGCAGTGCCTCTCTCGTTTCAGTTTTTCTCCCCGTTTCGGGAAGACGAGAAGAACTTCGACGACGAGGAGAGCAGCGACTACAGCGACCTCGAAGCGGATGAAGAAGCAGAGGAGGAGGAGGACCACCAGCACCAGGTCGGGCAGCGATCCGATACCGCGTGCGTGGGGCGAGCAAGCAAAGGCCCACAGCAGCGGGTGGATTCGGAGAGGAAGGTCTCGGAGCGGCGCGAGAAGGGCAAGGAGAAGGCAGCTGACGAGCAGCAGCAGCAACAGCAACAACAGGAGGAGGAGGGGGAGGAAGACCAGTGGACCTGCCCGCGGTGCACGTTCGTCAACAAGCCCTCGTTCCTGGTCTGCGAGGTGTGCACCGAGATCAGGGACTTTCGCGAGCAGGGCAAGCGGTTCAGCCAGCGCGAGGCCGACAACGACGCCTCGCAAACGACGGGCGCCGCCGCCGACGGCCAGTGGCTGATCCACTTCGGCGACGCGCAGGACGGGTGCGCGCAGCCGGCGAACACGGAGAGCCGAGACAAGTCGGGGAACGTGCAGACCACGCCGCAGACGAGCAGCGCTTACGGCGAGGCGATCCCTGCGCAGGCTGCCGACCCGCCCAAGGGCAGCCGTGGTCAAGGTAGCGCAGGACGAGCGCAGGATGCGATGAATCTGCTGTCGGTCGACACCAACGCCGACGTCGACCTCCGCCGGCGGACCAGCATCGCCAATGACGACGAGGAGGCGGATGGCCGCCAGGAAACGACGCGCTCCGACAGCGCCCGACAAAGGGCCACGACGACGCCGACAGCCGCATCGACCGAGGCGCATCCCGAGAAGCCGGAAGACTTCAACGATTTTGCCGAGCAGCTCTCGGGCAGGCGGCTCAATCCGATGATGGCGCAGTCGCTGTTCGACAGGGGCCAGCGGTCGCGACGCGTGAAGAAATGCGGTGGCGATGACGACGACGACAAGGCCAAGACGCTCGACTCGGCCCTTCTCGCGCGCCTGCGCAGTACCACCGCCTCGTCGAGCTCCAAGTCGCATTCGCTTAGGGAGCCGTTGAGCGCACGGCCGTCTCCTCCCCCGTACGCGCTCACTGACCCCCCCCCTTCTCATACTCTCGCTCACTCTCCCCGCCCCACCAGCGCCGAGCAGCCGCGACTGTGCGCCAAGCCGGCGCAGGAGCTGGTCCACGTGTGGTCCAATCAAAACACAGGTACAGTACATGCCCTTGCACGCGTTGAGCATGATGACGCGGCGCTCTCTCGGCTGTTCCCCTAACGCGTGTCCACGGGCAGTGTCCGCCGGCGAGGTCACGTTCCTCAATCCTGCGGTGAGCGGCGACTGGGGGTTCTTGGGGTTCACTGCCCGGCCCTACTGGCTCGGGGCATTGCAGCCGGGCCAGACGATCACGAGCCAGGCTCTGCACGAGGCCGAGCGAGCGCGGGGCACAGCCTGCACGGCCTGGGCCTATACCGATCTCACCTCTGGCGAGAGGCTCCTCGCGGCGCAAAGCGGCGTAGTCTCCTCCTCCTCCTCCTCCTGTTCCTGTTCCTCTCCCTCCTCTTCGTCCACTACTTCCTCGTCATCCTCCACCTCCACGCCTTCCCCCTCTCCTTCTACTCCGTTGCTCGTGCGACCGGCGGGTTATCGACTCCTGTGGAAGGACACAGGTAACCACCAACCACCGGCCGCTGTGCTGCGGGAGTTGGCTAAATAGGAGCTACTGCTCACCTCCACACGACTGTGTTGGTGGTGACGGCGGTGCTGGGGTCAAACTAGGATTGAACTCGCGAGCGCGCTGTTCGATCTGGCGGCCACTGCCGCCGTCCGACGACTACGCCGCGGTGGGGTTCCTCGTCGCTGACGTATACAAGCCGCCCGATCCGGAGCGCACCAACCTCAGGCACATGCTCGCAACCTCCTCCACACACAATTCTTCTCATGCCCAAGCGCTGTGGCGACGTATCTGACATTGGCGCCACCCTGCGCAGGTGCGTACACAAGAGCGTGCTCCAACTGGCGCGGGTCAACCCGCAGCCGGTGTGGACCAACCGGGACTCGAGCAGCCACTACAAGCTCAGCATATGGCAGGTGGCACAGGACCAGGACGGCAGCGACGGCGGCTGGGACTCTGGCGATCGTTCCTTCGTGGCCGTGTCGGGACACCAACCGCCAACGACGCCCGTGTACATCATACGGCCAGGCGCCGTCCTCCCTTGGCAGCAGCCACGACCCGTTGGCGACGGAGACGCAAGCGGCCGGGCGGCGCCCTGACGACCGCGCCTCACCCAGCAGAGAATAAAGTCGTTCTTTCCTTTCGGTGCTGCGGCAAGAAAATAGATGAGGAAATAGAGGCGAATATTGTAAATTGTCGAGCGGATTGCAAGATGGAGGTGAAAAGGAGCGGAGGAAGGACCAACAATCAGGTTCGTGCAGTCACATCGGAGCTCGGCCTCCTGAACAAGCCCGATGGATCCGCCAAATACACTGCCGGTACTACCTCTAATCTTTCTAAAATCTCAGAAATCGAAGGCCGTTCAACGGTTGAATCGTCTTTAAATTCCTCGTCCCTTGCAGGCAAGAGTGCGGTGGTGGTTGCCGTGTATGGCCCGATTGAAGTGAAGTTCAAGGACGAGATCCTGGACCGTGCCACCATCAAGGTGCACTGGAGCCCAGCAAGCGGCGTCGGCGGTAGGACTCTTTTCCTTGCGACCCACACGCCTCTATATCGTGCTCACCAGAGTCTCGACCTCTATGTGCGTGTGTTCGTGTCGAATGTGTGCGCGTGTGCGCGTGTGCAGGTCCTGCGGAAAGGGAGAAGGAGATGATCGTGAGCAAGATCGTACAAAACGCGATCATCGCCACCCTCCACCCTCGCACCCTCATCGAAATCGTCATTCAAGTGCTGCACGACGATGGAAGTGTACGGGCCCTCTGCTCACGTCGCCCACAGCTCCTAACTCCCAACGCGTGGATGGGCTCACCCGGTTCTTTGTGACCTTCTCTTTCCTCAGCTCCTCGCTGCCGCGATCAACGCTACGTGTATGGCGCTCGTTGATGCTGGCATTCCTCTCAAGTGAGTCTTCAACCCACTCCACTCGCACCGAGGCTCGCGTGCGTTTTGTCTGCTTACTCAGTCCCGCCCCTACACCCGCACCGCACACAGATCCTGGGTGGCTGCGGTGACCTGCGCGATCGCACAGAACGGCGTGTTCGTGCTCGACCCAGATCTGGCCGAGGAGTCGGTATGATGCCCTCCTCTTGTCTGCCCGCCGTTGATTCCACGCCTCACCTCCTTGTCTGTGACGATGTGTGGGGCGTTGTGGTGTGCTATGTTCAGTCGGCGCGAGCGGTGTTGTTGTTTGGGTTCAACAACCAGAACGACGGGGTGGTGACGAGCCACAGCTTTGGGGTGCTGCGAAAGGGCGAGGGCGAAGGCGAGGACTTCTACCTCTCGTGTCTCACGGCCGCTCGGCTGTCCGCCCACACCCTCTTCTCCTACTACGCCGAAGCCAACAAGGCCCTCTACCAACACCTCCTCTGATGCTCCTTCTACCCCCTTGCTCTCCAAAGGCCTTGTAAACAAAGAAGCTCAAAGCTGTCGGTGCACAGGATTGGCGCGGAGTTTGAATTATTCGTTGGTGGTGTCGACGGAAGAAAAGTCAACAGCCGAGTCGTTTAGGGCGATCGGCGAGGGCAATTTGAGAAGTTCAAGCTCTCCTAGCTAGGTTGCATGGTGCATGCAACCCAAGACTTGAAGTATTGGGAAAGATGAAGATGGACGGTTCGGCGACTACAAGTAACCGCAGGGGCGACGTGGAGGACGCCAAGCCGTCGCTGGAGGACGAGCTCGGCATCGACCACCTCACGGAACGGGTGGGCATGCAGCAGAAGATGCTGGGCCGCCTGCGGCAGCTCTTTGCTGAGGGTCAATATCGCGACATGGACCTCGAGCCACCACCCGAAGACGCGTGGTACCACCCCGACAACCTTATTACCTTAGTCCTTTCTTTTCTTTTGTTAATACTGAAAAGCAAGAAATAAGAATTATAATAAGTTGTCATTGTGTTTGCCAGGTACAACACATGGCTGTACAGAGAGTTCGTGTGGAAGCGACCACGCTGGCTAGCAGTCCTGCTGCCCATTGTGGTGGTCTGGGTCTCGTGGACCACGGCCATGACGGCCCTCGACCAGTTCCACCTGTTCGAGGACAAATATTTCATGACCATCACCATGCTCTTTGGTGCGTGTCTCGTTTACGCTGCACGTGCGACATGTCTTTTGCTGTGTCGCTAACGTGGGTGCTACTTTGGGCACGCAGCGAGCATGGTGGCCGGCGCGACATCAGAGGGCGCGTCGGCTGTGGCCTTCCCGGTGATGACTCTCTTCTTCAAAATCAGCCCTTCTGTTGCTCGAGGTCCGTAGACAACGTTCTGATCAACATCTTTGCCCTGATGTCTTGCTCAACTTCTCTCTCTCTCTCCCCCTCCCTCCGGTGATGTCTCGCCAGACATGTCGCTCATGACGCAGAGCGTGGGCATGAACTGCGCGGCATTCACCATTTTGTATCAAAAGATTCGGATCGAGTCCAACGCGCTCCTCTTCTCGTCGTGCGGCGGAGCCTTTGGCGTGGTAGTCGGCCTCCAGTGGGTGGCGCCCAACCTGCCTTCCTCCGAATCCAAACTCATCTTCGTTAGGTTCGCTCGCTCCTCCACCTCTTTCAACCTCGCCACCGCGTATCTCAACCTTCATCTCCACGCTCTATCCAGCATCTGGCTGGGCTTCGCCGCAGCGCTGTTCTGTCTCAATTTGATCAAGGACAGGGAGGTGCACCTCGTCATTCAGAACTTCAAGTACGCCCACGTCTGAAGCAAAGTGATTGTCCGGGCTCTCAACTGACCAATCCGCGCTCTGGTCCAGCAACTGGCGAGCGGGTGTGTTGATGGCGTTCGGCTTTATCGGCGGCGTGCTTACCGCCATTTTCGGAAGGTGCGCGGAGACCCTCGCAATTGCCGCATTGGGGGAGACAAACGTGCTCATACCATCTCTCTCTCTCTCTCCCCCTCTCTCCAAATGATCAGCGGCCTCGACATATGCACGTTCAGCGTGTTGACCCTCCTGTTCCGAGTCTCAGAGAAGACCGCGACTCCCACCACTGTGGTGCTGCAGGCGTGGAACTGCACCGTAGGCATGCTGGCCAAGTTTATCCTCATGGACGGTAGACCCACGCCTCGCCTCATCTGTCCACCACCATCAAGTCTTGACGCGTTGTCATGGGAGGGGGGTCTCGGATACAGGCATGGAACAGGAGGCTGTGGACTACTTTTGGGTGAGCGCGTCGATTGTGTCAATCGGCGCGCCCATCGGCTCCTTCCTCAGTTCGTTCGTCCACCGTATCATCCTCGGCATCTTCCTCTACGTGGCCGACGTCGTGCAATTCGTGGCTGCCCTCATCATCATTCCCCTCAACAAACCGTACGCAACACACGGACACGCACACGGCCGAATTCGAACATCGAACGTTGGCTGATCAGGTTGGTTGGCGTGAACCTAGGTTGGTGATCCTGGTGATCGGCATCCTGACGCTGTCGTTCGGCCTGTTCTTCGGGATGACGAAGATGGGCGATGTGCTCATGCGGTACGAGAAGAAGCACTACGGCAACGGCGTGAACGACAGCGAGGCGGATGGTGACTCGAGCGAGGAGAAGACGAAGATCCTCAAGGTGCAGCCTCTCTACAGCAAGTCGGGCTGAATGTGCTGCGGCCAGCACCTTGGCCTTCCTCCTTGTAAAAGTAATTATCCTATTGTTCACTCGGGCCTGCAGGGCGCAAGCGATCAGCAGCGACAAGGAACAGCGTGGTGATGCCAAAACGTGACGCAGTTGGCTGTAAGCGCCCAATAAACACGCAATTTAACATAATAGCCACGGCAGTTTATCGCTAGCCGCGCACTGTCGGACACGCTCATTGTACAACGCACCCTTGGCCCATCTGTTCATCGTTGCCCGCGTGTGATCGCGGTAACTGCATAAATCTTTTGATTAATTGGATAAATTTTATCAGATGAAGGGAAAGGCTGCAGTTGATGCCAAGCCGCAGCAAAGCCGCGGCACCTCCAAGAAGCAGGACAAGAAGGTTTCACCATCGCCCGCGAAACCGGCGCGGTGGACGTGGTGCAACAATCCCTTCCTCAACGTGGTGCTGCTCCTCGCGGTGCCGCTCCCGTCCGTCGCCTTCATGTGGTTCCTCTCCCATTCGTGCACCGACCCCTCCGCGCTCGCCTCGCTGTCGTCCTGGCGAGTGACCCTCCCCGAGTCCGTGACGTCGCTGCTGGGCGTGGCCACCGCCGAGAGCACCGATGTGGGCCCCGAGCAGGTGTGCGGCTGGGCCATGGCGCATCCGCTGGCGCTCCTCAACGTTCTCTTCTTTCTCAACGTCGACCTCCTCTTCTGGCTCATCAGCCTCTTCCAGGGCTCCACTTGGGTTCGTCCCGCTCACACATGAACTCACACGCCACCCACTCCCGAGCTGACCATCTCTTTCCTCGTGCATCAGTTGATGTACGCCTTTTCGCAGGTCTTGCCCATACGGTGATGTCTCGATGGCTGCTGAGAGTTGTTTTCCCCCTCCCTTTCTCCCTTTGGTGGTGAAGCGACCCATACTGGACGATCATCCCCGTGCTCATCGCCCACTTCTTTGCGGCCCACCCCGCCGGTGCGCACGAACACGCTGTGTTAACCAACACATGACCATGAGACGCTGGCTTACACGATCTCTCTCTCTCTCTCTCTCTCTCCATGCAGCGACCTTTGACCCGCTGCGCTCGTTCCTGTCACTCGCACTCGTCTGGATCTGGAGCGTCCGACTCACCCACTCCTACTTCCGCAGGTTGCGTTCCTCCTCCCCACCTCTTGCCAACGCAAACCCTAAACGCAAACGAGGGCGTGCTGCGCATACCGCCTTCCGCGTGCAGGGAGGAATGGGAGCTGGGCGCGAGGGAGGACTGGCGGTTCACCGACATGCGCAAGCGCTACGGCGGAGTCATGTGGACCGTGCTGTCGTTCCCCATCGTCTACCTGTCCCAGCACGTCCTGCTGGTGGGCATCACGCTGCCCTTCTACTCCATCCACTTCCCCACCCTGTCGCCCCTGCCCGCCTCGCCCTCGCCCGCCGACATCATGGGCCTCCCCGACCTCCTCCTCTCCTCGCCCGCCAACGCCACCGGCGCCGCTGCTCTCACTCCGCCGCTGCCGCTGCCGCCGTCGCCGCCGTTCGACAACGTGTGGGACTCGCTGTTCGCCGGCCTGTGCCTGGCGGGCATCGCGGTGGCCTATTTCGCCGACACCCAGCTGCGCGCCTTCATGCAGGCCAACGAGCAGCGCGAGAAGCAGGGCAAGCCCAAGGTGCTCATCCTCAACTCGGGCCTCTGGTACTACTCGAGGTAAGTAGCGGAGAGACACGCGGTCCCCCGCCGGGAATGGAACGGCGCTCAATCGACTCACGCGCTCTTCGTGCGTGGTCAGGCACCCCAACTACTTTGGGGAGCAGCTGTGGTGGTGGGCGCTGTCCCTCTTCTCCGTCTACCTCGGTGCGTTCGCGCTGCCTTTGTGTCGCCATGCGCGTTCGGCCGCTCACTCGCTCGCTCTTGGCGGCGGGATGCGACAGGCCAGTGGTACATGGTGGCGGGCACGTTCATCAACTCCCTGTGCCTCGCGACGGTGACGCTGATGGTCGAGCAGCGCATGCTCGAGCGGCCGGAGCGCAAGCAGGCCTTCCTCGAGTACCAGCGCACCACGTCCGTGCTGGTCCCCTGGTTCAAGGGCTCCTCCACCAGCAGCAGCAGCAAGAAGAAGAAGAAGAATTGACACCTCCCCTTCGACTGCGTGCAACAACAACAACCAAGCAAATAAAGACAAGCATCTCTTGGGCCATGTTGCCACGCGTAAAAGGTCAACAACTGAACCGACACCTTCAGGTCCACTCCTTGTCCCAGTACTCCTCCGAGCTGACTTCGCTGTCGTGATCGTCCGATTCGTCGCGCTCGTTCTCACTCTGCCCCTGTTGCTGCTCCTCGTCTTCTTCGCGTTCGTCGTGCTCGCTTTCCTCATCGTGCGCAAACACCATGGCGTCGTCGACCCTTGGCGCCGCAGTGGGCACTGGCGATGGCTCGTGGCCGTCGGGCGGCTGCTCGTGCATGTTCTCAGGCGTCTGCTTCTCCTCCCCCTCCTCGGCTTCTTCTGGCCGCAAGCGCTGCGTCGAACTCAGGCCGTCTTCGACTTGGGCCTCGCTCGCCTCACGCTTCTCCTCCTCTTCGCTGCTGCTGCTGGATGACGCCGCCTTCCTGTCCTCGACCGACGCCGGCGGAGGCCGCCTGTCGGCAGCGGGGCTCGCTATCATCTTCGATGCTCCACGCTTCAGCTGCCGGAAGAAGCGCTGCGTCGATCCCGCGTCGTCGTCGTCATCGTCCTCGGCTTCCCGTTCCTCGCCATCACCCGCGGAGGAGGCCGCAGTCGCTGCCGCCGTTGTCAACGCCATCGCCATCGCCATCTCTCCACCCGTTGGCTCGCCTTTCCCCGCCTGCCTCACCGGCGCCTTGAACTGGTGGGTCTCCTTCTCCTCCTCCTGTTTCTCGCTGTCGTCGTCGTCGCTCTCAGATGACAGCTTGACGACGGCGCGCGTCCTTCTCCTTCCATTCGGCGGCGGCGGCGTCGTCGTCTTCTTGCTCCGCTTCCGCTTTTCCTTCCTCTGCTCTTCTTCCTCTTCTTCGCTCTCCTTCTCCTCCATGTCCTCCTCCGACCCGTGGCCCCTGCGCAACTTCCGCTTTCGTGCGTGGCTGCTGGCGGCCACCCGGGTGCCCTTGGCCGGGCTCCTGCCACGCGTGCCATCCTCCTCGTCCTTGTGGTCGGCATCGTTGTGACCTTGGTCGTCGTCGTCGTCGTCGTCGTCGTCGTCGTCGTCGTCATAGTCTTCATCGTCGTCATTCCGCTTGGCTTTGGTCTTTTGTTTCTTCTTGGACGGCTTCTTTCTTTCCTTCTCCCCGCTGGACTTGCTTCGCTTCCGCCCGCTCGCCTCCTTCGCGCCCGCCGGCGCCGTCCTCCGCTGGTCTGCCCCTCGCTTGCCGGCCCGGTCCTCCTCCTCCTCTTCGCTCTCTTCGGTCGCCCCCTCAGCGGCTGGCGCCTTGCAGCTCGCCTTGTCAGGTCGCTCCTCCTTCGCGCTGGACTTGGCCGAGGCGTGGCCGGCCGGGCAGCCGAGTTGGATGGCCTCGAGTCGGGCGAGGATGAGGTCGACCAGCACGCCCGTCCTGCTCTCCCGGGGGAGCGGTTCGACGTCCAGGTTGCGGCACACGCGCCGGAGGAGCGCCGGCTCGGCGGCAAAGTCTCGCAGGTAGTTCTCGATCCCTATCCGATGCAGGCTCTCCTCCAGCAGCTTCTGCAGCTCCTGCACTCGAGCAGTAACAGTCAACACATCGTTACACACACACACACACACACACACACACACACACACACACACACACACACACACACACACACACATCTGTAAACAGAAGGGAAAGGCGTACCTCGAGTTGGTAGGCCTTGAGCTCGGCCGGAGTCGCGTAGCCGCCGTCGTCCATCTCCAGATCGGTGCAGGCGAGGGTGAGCACTTCATCCAAGCTCTTCTGCAAAGCCCGCCGTCGCGCGCGCTCAGTAAAAGCGCAAGGGGAGAGATAAAGGATTTGGGGGGGGGGGGCACCTCATCGGTCTGACTTTCGCGGCAGAGCATGGCCAGCAGCTCGACGCTGTCCACGAAGCGCCGCGCATACTCCTACGTGGCCGTAGGCATGAGCTCACGTTCATGACAGGCTCGGTGGTGGCGAGGAGAGAAGAGGAGGGGGGCACCTTGGCGCCAAGCTCGCAGAGCACCTCGGTGAAGCGCTTCTGAAGTACCTGCTTGTTCCTCGGATTGTTGCCGCCGTGATCTATAGGCACCACGGCCATAGCGGCCGCCAGCTGCTTCAGCTGAAGAGCATGCACAAAGGCCTTGGATCCGACCTGCACCATCTTGGCCTCGGCCGCGGCCACCAACTTATGTCGCACCGCCCGTTCGCTGAGCGGCGACCTTGTAGGCCTGCGCTTGGCGCCATCTCCGTCGTCGTCATCTTCATGCTTGCCAGTGATGATGGACTGGAGGATGCGGTCGTCTTCCGGATCAATTTGGCCGAGCCTGGGGGTGTGCAGGTAAAGCTGCACGAGACAGGGCGTGGTGAGGCGATCTAGCAGCAAGCGCGGCGTGAACGGGGCTCGGTCGTGATTCGTTGCCGCTTCGTTAGCGCTCATGCTCTCCTCTTCCCCGCGGCGAGATTTGTGCCATTTCGCGCCAAAACGGCACAAAGCTGCAAATACTTCGCAGAAAATATAGATCTTTAATTTAAGAGCGTATTATCCAACTCCACACGGCAGCAAGAACAAGTGGTCCAGGCTTTCGGAACAGCTGTTGAACCCACTCTACACTGGGCTACGTGCAAGATTGTATCAAGGTGCTTTAATCATCATCAAAGAGAGATGAATACGGCGCCAGACCAAACACGCAAAATAGGGAAAAATAGGGAAAAAGGAAACCACGAATTGGTTGTTGTGCCCTTTCGTGAAACTTGGAAGACCAAGAATTCGCAAGAAGAGAGGCACCAACAGTCACAAGTTTGAAGCAAGGAGACGATAAAGAAGGCGTGATTCGGACGAATTCTTGCTCCTGAGGACCTCCAGCTAGATGAGGCGATCGAGCGTGGAGTCGGAAGACAGCGAGGGGGCGGGAAGGGATCGAGAATCGAGAGGGGGCGGCAAGACGGTCACCATCAACCTCAGCAGCAGCAGCGGCAGCAGCAGCGGCGGCTCGACCATTCGTACACGTGCAATGAAGAAGGCGGCCAGCTCACGGCAGGGGCTGGTAGCGGGAAACCGCGGTCGTGATTCCACCGACGAACGCGAGCGCAAGAGCCCACTCGATCGCACAACATCGGGCCGCCTGGGAGTTATCCGCCACCACGATACTGAAGGGAGCTTGGATCGAAGCGACGACGGGGAAGACGGCAAGCAGAAGCGCCGAAGCACCCATCTCGATTTCATCCACGAGAAGGACAAAGAGGACGAGAAAGATAAGGAAGGCCGGCGCAAGGACAAAGAGAGCGAGCGGGACAGGGACAAGGACAAAGACAAGGACAAGGACCGAGATCGCGAAAGAGATCGAGACCGCGATCGAGACCGCGATCGCGATAGGGACCGAGATCGAGAGAAAGGGGACAGAGAAAAGGACAAGGAAAAGGATAGGGATCGCAGGCGAGCGAGGGATGGCGACAACGATCGGGAACGGCAGCGAGAAAAGTTGACCGACAGCGAAAAGGAACGAGAGCTCCGGCAGCAGCGCGACACCGACAAGGATCGAGATAGAGGCGACCGTGACAAAGACGTGAGAGACCGAGAAAAGACCAAGGATAGCGATAAGGATCGTGAGAGGAGCCACAAGGAGAGGGACAAGGACGGCAAAGAGCGGGAGAGAACCAGAGACAACGATAAGGAGAAAGAGAGGAGCGACAGAGAGCGTTTGAGAGACAGCGATAAAGATCGAGAGAGGGACAAGGACAGCAGAGACAACAAAGACCGGGAGAGGACGCGTGATGGCGACAAGGAAAAAGACAAGGAAAAGGAGCGCGATAAGGAGCGCGAGAGAACGAGAGACGGTGAGAAAGAGAAGGACAAGGAGCGGGAGAGGGACAAGGACGGCAAAGAGCGGGAGAGGACGCGCGACGGAGACAAGGACAAGGAGCGAGAGCGAGACAAGGATAAGGACAGGGACAGGGACCGAGAGAGAACGCGCGAGGGCGACAAGGAAAAAGAACGCGACAGGCGGAAAGACAAGGAGAGCTCAGGGTCTCGCCGAGGTGGCGGCGGCAGCGGCAGCGGCAGCGTCGGTGCCAGCGAAAAGCCAAAAGCCCGCCCTGACAGAGACAGGGAGCGCGACCGCGGGGATCGTGACACAAGTGCCAAGGACAAGCGAGAGAAGGCTCCACGGCCGAGGGACAAAGAAAAGGTGCGGGAGCTGCTCGACGCACGGACGCGCGGACTCGACATCGACCTGCGGAAGCTGTCCCGCAGCGCCACCATCACAGCCTCGTCGGCCTCCAGCCGTGTGCCCAGGTTAAACCCCCGGTGTACCTTCACTCAGTGCACATTATGGAAAACGATCTAATCTTCTGGCAACGCGCAACACACATGCACAGCCGAAAGAAGGAGAGCAAGAGGCCCAAGCGCAGCGACTCCCCCAAACGACGAGAGCAGGGCAAGGTAGACTACCGCAATCGCGAGAGGGATCGACGGAGGGCCGAGAAGGATCGACGACGAGCGGAGAAGGACGGCAGCAACGGCCTTTCCAGTCCTCGAGGCGACGCCGATGTCGTAGTCTTTGGCGACGAGTATCGGGTCGACTATGAGGAGGTCTCGCGGCTGATCCAGTCCAGTCAAGCCACGCGCATGTCCATCCATGAGGCGGCGTTCGAAGGCAATGTGAAGATGTTGCGGTATCTCATGTACCCGCTGAAGAAGCGACACGAACTACTGCGGTTGGTCAACTTGCGTGATGATGAGGGCACGACGCCACTCCACCGAGCCGTATCCAACGACCACTTCGAGGCGGCCAAGCTGCTGATCGAACGTGGCGCCAATGTTAACTCGGTGAGTGACGACGGGTCGGCGCCGCTGCTACATGCGGCCTACTCGGGCAGCGGTACTTGCGTGACGCTGCTAGTTACCAACGGCGCCGATGTCAACATGTTCGACAAGGAGCGCACCACGCCTTTACAGAAGGCCTGCTTTGCGGGCAACCTCGAGTGCACGGAGTACCTCGTCTCCAAGGGCGCCGCGATCGACTTTGCTGACGACGATGGCACCACGCCGCTGCACCACGCCGCATCGCAGGGACACCAAGAGGTGGTTAGGTTGTTGCTCTCTCTTCATGCTGCTCGGTCCAGTGGTGGCAAGGCTAGCGCCGCTGTGGACTGCCAGGACACGGACGGTCTGACGCCGCTGCACAAAGCCGTGTTCGCCAATTTCCCCGGCTGCGTTGACATCCTGCTCATGCACGGGGCCGACCCCAACATCGCCGACCAGGAGGGACTTACCCCGCTACATTTTGCCAGCGAGAAGAACCTCATTGAGTGCGCCACCCTGTTGCTCGACCCGAGCAAGCGTACACCGCTACCACCGTCCAGGTCGTCATCGGCTGTCGACGTCTCCGTATCGTCGCTCGAGGAAAGCGGCACCAGCAGCGAGAACGAGAGCGAAAAAGTGGTGGTGGCAGATCCGAATGCAAGCGACAACGACGGGCTCAGCGTGCTCCACCATGCATGCTACCACGGCTACAGCGAGCTCATGAAGCTGCTCATTTCTTACGGCGCTGATGTTAACGCCCGCGACAGCACTGGTACGTCCATATTGAAACACGTCATCCACTTCTCGTGGTGTTTCTGAAACGTTGGGCTGTTTGCCTTTGTAGGATCGAGCCCATTGCAGTACAATGCTGCGTTCAACGGCTCTGAGGAATGCACGGCGATATTGCTCGAACACAACGCCGAGGTGAACACTGACGACGAAGATTCCACGTCGGCGCTTATCCACGCGGCGTTTAACGGCCATCTGAAGTGCATGACCCTTCTTCTAGATAAACAGGTAATGGCCAATTTAATTTCCTCATTTGGTCAGAGTCATCTCTGACGCTGGTGCAACGTACGCAGGCCTTCGTGAATGCCAAGGACCCCGAGAAGGCCACACCACTCCACAAAGCAGCCTACATGGGCCACCTGGAGTGTCTCGAACTATTGTTGGCCAGAGGAGCAGATCTCGCAATCCAAGACAACGAAGGGTAAGTAGCACAGAACACGCATGGCACTGTGACACGTTCACTTTGCCTCATGTTGTTCATTTTCCAGATCGTATCCGCTGCACAAGGCAGCGTATTCCAACCGGACGGATTGCTTGGCTGCATTGCTCAAGAGCGGCGCTTCTGTGGACTGCAAGGATTTTCACGACGGGACACCCTTGCACAATGCCGCCTTTGGCGGCCATGCCGAGTGTCTCGAGGTAGCGGAGCATTGGAGTTATGTTTCGGTTGGACCTCTTGTCGTTGACACTCTCCTCTGCGCCATGGCTGAGCAGGTGCTGCTCGGGCATGGCGCTAATCCCAACTGTGTCGATGACCAAGGGGTGTCTCCTCTGCATCTCGCCATCAGTTCCGGACACTTCCAGTGCGCTAAGCAGCTGCTCGAGAAGGGTGCCGACATCAACCTCCGGGTGCAATTCCCTTTCTTCTATCGAGTTTATCTTTTAGAGCCCAAGCTCACTCTGGTGTTATAGGATGGGAAAGGCATGCCTCCGTTACATTACGCTGTTAAGAGCCCCGAATGCATGCAGTTCCTGGTCGATCAGGTGCCGCACTTTGGACATGTGATACGTATGCCCACGCTGCCGCTAATTTGAACCTTTGCAACAGGGTGCCGAGGTGGACTACTGCGACCACAAGGGACGCTCTCCCCTGTGGCTCGCGGTCAAGGTAGAGAGCGAGGAAAGTGCGAGTATACTCATCAAGGCCGGCGCCAACATTGAGTCGGCCGACAACCAAGGGCGAAAGGTGGTGGACATGGCTCGTGGAGCCATCACTAAGGAAATGTTGATCAAGATGGCAGCGGAGAGGTACATCATGCACATCATCCTCAGATATCCGCACAGGACGTTCATCTGACGTATTGGTGATGGTAGGGATGAGCTGCAAGATATCCAGCACAAGGCGGACATGACCGAGGCAGCGCGCAAGTTCAATGCCAAGCCAACACTGGTACACACCAGAGCGAATAGTGGCTTTCATTACGATCAATTCCTTATCGTTATTTGGCGCAGGGAATCGACTGGCTCGTGGAACGGAAGCTCATTCAGCGCACGCCCGGGGACATCGCTAGAATCCTGCACACGACTCCTGGTCTCTCGAAGGTGAAACTGGGCGAGCTCCTAGGAAGCGGGTGCGTGCTTGAGCTCTTGGTTACATCTGCAAATTGCTCACCTCGTTCCACCAACCAGCGACACGGAAAACATTGAGATTCTCAAGGCCTATGTTGAGTGCTTCAACTTCGAAAACATGCCGTTCGACCAGGCTCTGCGGTATGGAAACATAGGCACGATCCTTTCCTGCTCACACCCTTCTAATTTCTTTCGTTCGTAGGCACTTCTTGGCCAAGTTCAAGATGGCCGGTGAGGCCCAGATAGTTGACCGATTCATGACCTTCTTTGCGGAGCGTTTTTGCAAGTGTTGCCCTGACGTCTTCAAGTTTTCAGGTCACAAACAGTTTACTTGTGATTGTAGAGTCTATCAAGCTGACGGTGTTGTATTGGGCAGAAACGTGCTACATGCTGGCGTTCGCTACTCTCATGCTCAACACGGATGCCCACAATCCGCAAGTTAGGGATAAGATGTCTAAAACGGCCTTCATTACAAACAACCGGTACCCCCCCCCACCGGGCTCCCTCCTTCGAGCGCGCGTTTCAGACGTGCTTCTGACACCCGTGGGTGCTGCCTGCTGCAGGAAGCTCACTGTGCAAGAAGAGATACCTTCCGCCTTCCTCGAAGAATTGTATGATAAGATTGTAAGAAACGAAATCAAGATGGAGGTCGACGGTGTCATGTTCGGATCAGCAGAGAAGAAGGTACATCCAAGCGGTGCGCACTTACAACTTTGGCCCTATACCAAACATCATCGTGCTACACAGGGGTGGCTCATCAAGCAAGGAGGACGCATTCCTACGTGGAAGAGGCGCTACTTCATTCTCACACACAACTGCCTCTACTACTTCCTGAAGCCTGGCGTACACCTCACTAAATCTCTGATCCCATTTAAGTTCGGCCGAGTCGACTGATGTCTTGATCTTCGTGCGTGATGCGTAGGACAAGGAGCCTTGCGGCATGGTGCCGTTGGAGAACTTGGCCGTGCGCAAGTCTGTCAAGCAATCGAAGAAGTTCTGCTTCGAGATCTACAACCCAGAGCTGGAGAAGAACAAAGACAAGCCCAAGATCAAGTCCTGCAAAAAGACAAAAGAAGGTGCAGCACCTTCTCCTCGCTTCACTTCTTGTGGTTGCTGACCTACTTGGTTCCGTTTTGAACGCAGGTGAGGGCTTCCGACAAGGTCATCACAAGGAGTACATGATATGTGCGTCCTCCCAGACAGAGGTACGCGAGGACTGGTGATGCCACTTGGTTGTTGTTTATGGTGTATTAACATCATCTGCAGATGGACGAGTGGATAGCAGCCATCGAGAGCAATGTTCACTCCTCGTCCATGGATCGTCTTTTGAACCGAGCAAACTCAGTACTGCCCTTTTGATCTTCCTCACACCAAAGCTGCTCTCTTACCGATTGGCTCTTCCAGGATGACGAAGAGGAAGACTAGGAGTCGCAGACCATGGCCCACCACGTGTAATCCACTAGAAATAAATTAAGAAAATAAGAGAAAAAGCCACACAAAAAGACAAGATCGCTAGAAGATGGAGGGAGGGATCGATGGCAGTCTTGATCTAAAGGAAGCTTTTGTGCGCCTTCAACCGTTGTGCTTGCGTCTCGCTTCTGCCGGCAACATGGCAGGATCTGACCAAATCTCTGCGATTATACAAGATTTGAGCCGAGTGGTGCCGACCCTTCCGCCATTTGGTCTGCACAGATGCCTCGACTACCTCTTTATGCCTCTCCTTGGGCTCCTTCGAGGCAGCGATGAAACCAAGTTGGCCTCGACTCAGCTGGAGGCCATCTTGGGCGTGATGGAGGCCGCGCTTGAGCGATGCGGCCCGGTGATGGAGATGCAAGGTGAGATCACCTTCGCGAGTCCTCGATTCCTGCAGCTCTTCCACACGTTTGTGGAGATCCTCTCTCCTCCTTCGCCACCCGCTCCATCTGCCTCGCCCACTTCAACATCTGGTTCTCGTGAGGGTGCCGTGGTGCTGCACATGGCCAAAACGGCAAGACCACACGAAGACCTTAAGCTGCGGTCGGTCCAGTGCCTGTGTGCTATGCTCCGCTCTCGTGCGTGGTCCCCTGCAGCACCAGCAGCACCATCAGGTACATTACTCTCCATGAGTGAAGCCCACATTGCTCGTGGCCGGCTCGCTCAGCAGATGAACGCTTGAGCGTTTCAGGTGGCCACGCGCCGTTCATCGCATCGAAGTCCTCGCTGGCGCTCTCCGCCTACGGCATGTCTCTTCTGATGGACGAAGCCACCACAGCTGTGAACCGCGACCTTCGCGGTACCCGCCCGTTAGCCTCGCTTTGGCGTTTCGCCCTGCTGGGTGCTGGATCTCATGAGCCGTTTGTGGTCGCGCAGTGGCTTCTCTCGAGGCGTTGTCGTCTCTGTGCGCGCGGCTGGCCTCCTATAAGTCAGGTATCACCTTCTGATGAAACGTCGTCTGCTGTCCCGCGCATGGATTATTAACAAGCCTTTCGTTGTCGCAGGTGAGGCTGTGGCGTTCGTGTTGCCAGGCCTGGTGAGCGCCCTGGGCAAGGTTATGCTGGGCGACTTCAAGCAAGGTGGGTTGGTGAGCCCATGTGTTATCGTTGCAGCGCAGAGCTTATTGGCTGACTCAGTGGAGTGGCGTTCGTCTTGTCAGGCCACCGAGTCGTGGAGGCTGCTGTCGATTTGTGCGCCGAAGTGGTGAGCGTTGTGATGAGCGACGAGAGCAACCGCTCGCTCATCAATGACCGAGCGGCCGCAACGCCGCAGACCACAAGCACCACACAGCCCTCGGCAAACCAAGTCACTTCTCTCCTGAATTCGCTCGCTGCAGAGGCCAAGAAGGGTCGGTCCACCTCGCTCCACCAAAGTGCCAGTTGGAAATTAACGCTTCCCCACTTATTAAAGGCACAGCAGACGAGACCAACGGCAAGCGCATTGATACAAAGCCTGGCAGCGGTCCCAAGACACAGAAAGGGCCCGCGACAACCGAACCGTTCACTCTCGCTCGCGATAAGGAGTGGCTGCAGAAGACTACCTCCAACCTGCGCGGCCTGTTTGCCGACGTGTTCAGCGTGTCAAAGACCATGCTCCAACAACACTGGTAACCGCTCGCTCACGCTCAAGCAAGAGGCCTTCACCGTGAATTGCGTGGCTCACGAAGCGGTCCGTGCATGCAATGGGCAGGCGTGTGCGTAAGAGCCTTGCCCGATGTGCGGGCAGACTGCTTCTCAGCTGCCGTGTCAGTCTTGAGAGCTGCACAAACCTCTTCATGTCCACGCTCGCCTTTCTCGCCAAGGACGACGTCGACGAGGTCTCGGCAACAGCGCAAGCCTCGATCAAGGTCAGTGCCATCGTTTCCCTCCTTCCAATGACGGTATGACGAGTCAACCGACATGTGCGGGGGAATGCAGATGATAAACCAGACGCAAGGAGAGCGATTCTACGCCTACTTGAGCGACAGCATGCACGAGGGATTGCTGTCTGCTCTCCCACGCCACATACGCGATGCGGACGAAAGCGCAAAACTGGCCGCCATTCGATTGCTCTTCAACCACATGTACGAGCACGTCTCTCTAACGATTGGCCTTTTTATCATCTCTCACTCTGCCTACTTGATAGGTATCTGCTCGAAGAAAAGCTGGGCCCGCTGCTCGCGTCGTCCTCTTTCCTTGGGCGACTGTCCATAGCGCTCCTCCAGATTCTTGGTATGCCTGCTCACCGTCGAACAAACCCGTCTCGAGTTACTTCCAAGTAACAAACAAAGCGGGCCGCGGACAGAGTTCGACCCGTACGACGTCCAAACGCATTCCGGGTCAGGGTTTCAGCGCCAGTTGGTGTACCTCGAGCAGCCCAGCCATCGGCTGCTTGGCGGTCCGGCAGGCGACAGGGAGGAGGCCACCAGCCTCTACCCCAAACGCACTTTCCGCTACTTCCGGTACCACTGGGCGGAACCTGAGCGTGGAGTGTGTGGTAGAGGGAGGGGGGATGTCGCACTGCGCTTACTGGTGTATCTAGGAGCGAGGCCGTGGAGGATGTGATAAAGATGGTGTGCCTGTATCTCGGCCGGTACGGCGATCTGCATTCACTCCTCGACCACTTCTTTCAGGTAACGTAACGTACCCTGCACCGCAGTGGCCATCACTTCTGTTCTGTCTTACGCGCAAACCTGGCCTTGCATGCGACACTGCAACGCAGGTTCTGCACGACCCCAGAAACAAGCCTTTCCGCAGCCAAGCCTTCTACATCATCAACCATCTCATCCTAGGTACGTCCCACTTCCTGCGATGTATGGGAGTTGGTTGCGTGGGTAGTCATTTCGTCTCTCCTCGCCTGCCCATGTATGTGGTCAGGTGCTGTCGGTGTCGGTCTGCCTGATTCCGACGCGGCTGGCCGTGATCGAGTCGCCCAAGAAATCGAGCTCGTGCTCGATGAGTACTTGGACGAATCGCTCTGGGGACTGCCCTCCACGAACGCACCGTCTTCCACCACTGTGCAAAGGTGCGCTCGGAGACTAGTTCTGTGGCCACATCCGGGCTTTCCTGTTTTCTGATGCCAACATCAACGGTACCGCGGGGCAGTGTGACCGTACTCAATGAGAATGCCATCAGCATGAGTCTGCTGCTCGAAGGCATCGGCAACTGTGCTCAGGTTTGCCTCCCTTCTGAATTTGGAGTCGGGGAAGAACAGCAGCACGCTGACGAGATCACGCCGCGTCTGTTCCAGGTGATGGGCCGCCACTTCGACGAACACCTCATGACCGTGCTTCATCCGCTCCTCGAAAAGCTCGGCGATGCAAATGGTAGGGCTCTTCTTCGAACGTGCGACGGTTCTGCGACTTACACTAGGTCGTGTTGTCCTTTTGCTTTGCAGGTCTGGTGAGTCGATCGGCCTACGCCACACTACAGCGCATATGTCACTACTGTACAGTTATCCCGTTGTTGTTGTTGTTGTTGTTGTTGTTGTTGTTGTTGTTGTTGTTGTTGTTGTTGTTGTCGCATTTTATGAAGGTCACACGTAGTCTTTGCCTCATTTGCATACCTCGAAACAGGCGAGTATGCGTCGCTGCCACAGCTCATTGCCAAGAACACGGACTACCTGATCGACTCGATATCGATGCGCATGAAGCATCTGGGCCTCTATCCCAACACCCCGCAGGTGCTGCAGGCCATCCTCGAATACGGCATACTCAAGGCCGCTGCAGCTGCAACGACTACGACAACGGCGACTGCGGCCACGGAACCGAGACAAGAGGGAAGCGGCGACAGCAACATTGACGACATCGTGTGGCTGCTGGATGACACAATCCAATCCGTCTTCAACGGTAAGCCGCATTACCAGCGGGATTTGTGGCGAATGTCATGCTGACTGCTCATCACACTTGCGTTGTGTGCCTAGGGCTCGATGAGCACAACGTGGAGTACACGCTCACTTTCTGTCGAATCTTGGAGGCCATCGTGGGCGTGCTCGCGCGCAAATACGAACGCGAGGGCTGGTCGACGAAGCAGGTGGCGGATGACGCCGACCCTCTGTTGAGCCTCCTTCGGGGCGAGAAGGCGGGGGAGGCCCGCAGCACCGCTCAACAGCGGGAGGAGGACTCGCCGACTGTGCCGACGCACGAAGGCGATATACGCGAGGAGGAGGAGGAGGAGGAGGAGGAGGAGAAGAGCGAGACCGAGAAGATGGCCGAAATCGAGAAATTCTTCAGCGACTATCGCGAGAAGAAGGAGAAGGAGGAAGAACACGACCATGACGACGAGGAACAAGACGCCGAGATGAGCGACGGCCGCGATGATGACCTGGACGACAACCCCCTGCGCTCAAAGAGTCGGCAGAAGGAGATGGACACGGTGGTGAAGATCCTCGAGCGGTGTCAGCACTTTGTGTCGTCGCGCAGGCGCGAGGTGCGGCTCTCCATACTGGAGGTCGTCACGCGCAGCATGACCGTGCTGTCGGCCGACCGCAAGCGGCTCCTGCCGGCCGTCCACCTCATCTGGCGGCCGCTCACGACCAAGTTCGCCGAGCGCGACCGCGTGCAGGCCATCAAGTCGTGGGAGGTCGTCTCCGCCGGCATCGCCCGCCACGCCGGCGACTTTGTGTTCCATCGCGTGCGCGAGGACCTGTGGCCGGCCCTGCGCGATCGCGTCATCCCCATTGACTACGCCGCCCTCCGCCAGGAGATGCGCTCCCTGGGCTCCTTCTCCCCGACCAACTCCCTAGTGCTGCGCGCCCAGGTCGCGCTCCTGCGCACGCTCTCGGACCTCTGCCACCATGTCTTTGCGCGGATGCCCAACTTTGGCTCCTCCGCGTCCGCGCAGGAGCTGGCGGTCGACGTCTGCGGCGTCGTCTACGTCTACCTGGACGAGACCCTGCCCGCCGCGCTGCGTGACGAGGCCGTCGAGCTGATCAAGCGTCTGGCGTTGCTCTCGCCCCGCGTACGCGAGCAGCTGCAGCGCATGGACCGGGAGGCATCGGGATTCTACGCCGTGACCTACCTCCCCTACCCCTACCCGCCACCCACGCCGGCCGACACGAGCGAAGAGGCGGCGCCAGCAGCTTCCTCCTCGGCAGTGCCGTCCTCCTCCCGAGCGGTGGTGGCGAGAGCGACGAGAGGAAAGGCGGAGGAGGTAATCACCCCGCGCGTGAAGCCGCTCGCCATCAAGCGGAGCCTCGGCGCCATCACCTCGTGGCTGCAACAGCACGGCCTGGCCGGGTTGCATTCTTGACATGCCTTGCAAAAATATTAAAACAAAAAAACAAATGGAAAAAGAAAACAACAACTGATTAAGCTTTGTTGCATGTACCTCGTGGGCCGCGGAGATGTCGGAGAGGGAGGGAGATGAGCAAAGGAAATTTGAGATAACCTTGTACATAAGCATAGCTTGTGGTCTTGCGTCCTTCACCGTCTTCTGCCTAATCTACCGTCGATCTTTATTCTACTGGTACCCTTGCCCCCCCCCCGGTGCATCCATTCAGTTGTCCCTATCGTGGCCTAACCATTGCCACCACGTGGGCACCTCTGCATGCAGGTGGTATGCACCAACGAAGAAGCCCGTTAACAATCCGCTGCTCCTCTCCTTTTGGAAGTCCCTGGTCGCATGGATCCCGCAAGCTTTCATGTACGTTTTCGTAGCCGCTCACCCTTCTTCGAGCATCTCCTTTGTCTCAGTCCTTGTCTTGGCGTGGCCTTCGCTCTTGTGGCCTTCGTCGTCTTCGTTTTTCCTTTACCTAACGTGGTCTGCGGTGTCGATGGTGGTGGTGGACGATCGCAGCTATTCGGACAAGAGAATCTGGAAGGAGAAGGGCGCAGACGCCATCATGCACATTCGTTTTCTCCGCATCTGCCTGCTGTTGTGCGGAATGATGGCCCTCTTTGGCAGCGCTGTCATCATTCCCATCAATATTAGCGGTATGATTCACGCACGCACGCAATGCACACGCGAGCTCATCGTTATCGTCTTACCGGTGGGCCGGTTCCTGATGGTGCAGGTACTGTGACCGTCAACCTGCCGGACATGGGCTATCTGACCATCTCCCACATCGACGGCACCGACACGAAGCTCATCGCGCATGTGCTCTTCACCTACTTCTACTCATTCGTGTCGTACTTCATCATCTGGTTCTACTATCGCAAGTACACCGACCTCCGCAAGAAGTACCTCAACAAGAACGAGGTCAAGGGCTACTCCATCATACTCCGCAACCTGCCCCCGCGCCTGCGCGACAACCTCAGCTTACGGCAGTGGTTCGAGGACCACTTTGACGGCGTCAAAGTCATAAGCGTGCGGCTCGTCTGGCACGACAAGAAGCTTCGGTGCGGCCCTCCTCCGCCTGCGTCCTCGGGCGGTCGACTGACAGTCAGCTTTTATTTTAATTTTTATTATCATTTTTGTTATTGTTATTAGGAAGATGAGAAAGAAGCGCGTGGGCTACCTCAACAAGCTGGAGATGGCGGAGCAGGATCTGGCCGAGTTCAACAACTTCAAGCGCCAGTGGAACAACAAGCTCACGGAGCTCAAGCGCAAGCGCGAGAAGCGCGAGTGGGAGAACTCGCGAGACCATGCCTACACCATGGAGCTCGACCACGCGAAGCCGACCGACAAGGCCGACGGCAAAGCGCACGCCGCTGGCCAGGGCGACCACAGCGCAGGCGCGGCGGCAAAGGGCGGCGCGGGCGAGTACCACAACGGCGAGCTTCTGACCACCAGCGGGTACCTGCGCGCCACCATGCGCGAGAACAACTTCATCCTCACCCTCTCCGGCGGTCGGCTCTCCTACGACACGCTCTACGACGAGACGGAGACGGAGACCAGGCCCAGCTCGCCCAAGGGCGAGGACCGGGACGAGGTCGGCCCGGAGGAGGCGAGACGGCGCAAGTCGTGCTGCTTCTGGTTTCTCTACGAGTGGCGCAAGTGGAAGTGGAAGATGAAGAACCGCACGATCCTCAGGCACTGCATGGGCGACCTCAAGCGCAACAGCGACAACGTGCCCGAGCGGCTCGCGCATCTGATCGACGAGGAGGTAGAGCCGCAGCCCTTCTTCACCTCCACTGCTGCTCGTCCATTCACTCCCCCTCCCTCTCTTTGTGTGTGTGTGTGTGTGTGTGTGTGTGTGTGTGTGTGTGTGTGTGTGTGTGTGTCTGTGTGTGTGGCGCGTGAGTGCAGATTGCATCGATCAGATACATCAAGGCCAAGATCGCGAAGCTGACCGCGCGTATCACCGACATCCAAATGAACCCGGAGAAGCACCTGCCCAAGACCGGGGTGGCCTTCATGGTCTTCGACAGCATGGTGCGAGCGCGCATCCATCAGAGCATTCTCGGCTCGCTGTCGCACAGGGATCTGATCGTGACCGATCGTGTGGTGCACCACAATGTTGGGGGGGGGCATGTACGATGTAGGTCGTGCCTCGCATGACGATCCAGCCCTTCGTGGCGCCGCACGAGATGATCATCTCCGCCGCCCCCGAGCCCAACGACGTCTCGTGGAAGACCCTCCATCCGCCCTACTGGCGCCTCCTCCTCACGCGCGCCCTGATCATCGTCTTCCTCATCTTCATGGCCATCGCGTGGGGCTTCCCCGCCTTCATCTTCGCCAGTACGCGTCGCCAAACTCGCCAACTGTCGACACTATCCCACCTATCCCTAACCCTAACCCTACCACGTTCACGTCCAGGTTTGGCCAATCTGCAGTCGCTGAGCGATGTGGAGGGCTTCTCGTGGATCAAGACCGGCATCAGCGATCATCTGTCCGATTACGCCGTGTCGGTGGTCGAAGGCTTCGCGCCGGCCATCTTCCTCGTCCTCTCGCTCGTCCTCGCCAAGCACATCATCCGCTGGATCCTCCGTCGATCGTACGAGTACGGGCGCCCTCCTCCCTTCCCAGCCTCCTCCTTTCCGTGTGCGTGTCGCGCTCGGTTCAGTTGGCCGAATGTTTTGAGACACAACACACAAGCGATGTTAAGCGAATTTTCTACACACACACACACACACACACACACACACACACACACACACACACACACACACCACCGGCGAATGGCAGGTGGGCCAAATCCACGGTGGAGTGGAAGACGATGACGACCTACTGGTCGTTCCTGATCATCCACGTCGTGTTCGTCTCCACCTTTGGCGGCACCCTCTTCCAGATCCTCTCCGAGTTCATCAACAACCCCAGGTTTGTCGACATGATAAGACACGGCGTGGAGAAGGAGCGAGAAAGATGATCTCATTCTCTCTCTCTCTCTCTCTCTCTGGGTTGTCGCGTGTGCAGAAACGTCATCTCGCTGCTGGCGCAGGCCCTGCCGCAGAACTCGACCTTCTTCATCAACTACATCCTGGTGGTCACCTTCTGCATCACGCCCCTCACGCTCTTCCGCACCCGCCAGATCCTGCAGCAGTTCGTGTGGTACGTGCTCATGCGGCCCTCGACCGTGCGACAGGTAACCTCCTCCCCCCTCCCAATCACCGTCTGGGCAGTTGGCGTCAGCATGCGCCCCGACTCCCCCGTCCCATCCTCGACGGCCATCGACGCCCTGACGCTCTGCGCAACGCGTCAACGCTTGTCCTGCAGAAAGCCAAAGTGTGGCAGTACCCGACCTTCGACTACGCCGGCAGCGTGGCGCAGGGGCTGCTCATCTACACTGTCACCCTCGTCTACAGCCTCATGGTGCGCGCCCTCGCCAACCAACCAACCAACCACCGTCGTCGTCGTGTTGTGGAGATTCGAGCCTCGCTGACCTCATCGTCCCCGGCTCGTCGTTGCTGCTCCCCTCCCCTGTGACAGGCACCGCTCATCAGCGTGTTCGGTCTGTGCTACTTCATCGTTGTCTACCTGGTGGACCGCTACCAGATCATCTACACCACCCGCACCTCGTGGCAGGGCATGTCCCCCCCCCTCCCCGTGCCATGCCACCACACCACGCTGCTGCTGAATTCAGGTCTCTGACCACCGCGTCCTCCCCCTATCCATGCGCAGGCGGCGCGACGA